>MU869459.1:23391-43965 GCA_036418205.1 Ostertagia ostertagi | reverse complement strand
CTACTTTCAGAAAGCGAGGTTTCAATATTGAGTCTTACGGGTCCGGAAATCAAGTTAAACTTCCTGGCACAGCAATAGACAAACCGAACTGTTATGAGTTTGGAAAAACGACATATGAATTCATTTATAACGATCTCAAAGCGAAGGATTCAGCATAGTAAGTGGTCTGTGATCCTTGTCAACGGACTACCTTGGTCTACCACTTTGTTTAAGTTACACTCAGAATGGACTTTTGAATATGCTGGACCGAAATCGTCGCATAAAGCCAGCTCCACAGAAGTTTCAACACGAAGACAAGGAATTCGATGTCATTATTTGTCTTGAAGAGAGGGTTTATGATCAGGTAGGTTAGCTTTGCAGTATTCCTTCATTCATTATTGGGCGATCTTTAAGCCATGTGTATCTTTTGTCGTTTTACTGAAAGGGAAGGAGGGTCATGGGTAGGGGAAGCATTACGCTCGCCTGCGATTCGAGCGATACGAGCGATGTGCCAGCGAAACGCAAGTGATCGCTGGTGTATCGCTTGAATCGCTGGAGGTTGCCTAAACTGTTCGGATCGCGAGGTTCGCTAGTGATTGATCGCAGAGCCTGAAACCTTCCTAAGGCCGCACACGGTGTCCCACTAGTAGCTTGCCAGCTCTGTCGTGGAGCTGGGTAAAATCCAAATGGTTAGCGAATCTTACCCGGAGTGGACCATACGGATTTGTTTACGGAAGCGACCGCGGACCGCCTCCCATATACTTTCTTATCTTTTGAATGCAAGCTGTTGATTGCGCCGGGTCACGACACCATCCGCACCACACACGCACGCGATGATACGTCTGAGCGGACCAAAACAGCACTACAGAAAAAGATTCCGTCTGTCGAATGGACTTGCGTCAAAAGGGATTCTTCCCCTTGAATGTGATTGCGTACCAGGAAAAGTACACGACGACTTTCCTTTCGCGATTTACCCTATCTGCCTCTTGGGGTGCGACTGTGCCCCGCTATTGATCGGAGGTCTTTCAGTCCTTTCAGTGGTGGGCAGTACCTTCGTGAAAGAGGATCTACTGGCAATGAAACGCTCTCATCTCTGATTTCAGGTAGTTGATCATCTTCATACTCGGCCAACAACAAGCGGTAATCCGGCTCATGTCATTAATATCGACATTGAAGATAACCCAGAGGAAGCAACCATAGGAGCTTGGCTAGTTTGTGAATTATGCGGAAAGGTATTTTTTGTGTTTTCAAATATACGTGAATAATAATCGGCGCTATGTGCCTCAAGGGTGGGAAAGTTGATATGTAATACATTGCAACACGGCTACATTAACAACCAGGGTTGAGCCAAAAATTAGGGAGGGGGGGGGGAGGTGTCATTTCCTCTGGCCTTGCTTCCACTCATGTTGTTAGGCTTAAGAGTTTACTCCCTAGGAATGTTTGACCGCAACCCTGATAACAACCTTCTCCCCACCCCGCCAAACGCACTCTGTTATGGTACTTATTTTCTATTTCCCATTGTACTCATTCTTATATAAGATATATATTAGGTCGGTCCATAATTTTTGAGAACCTTTGGTGTTTTTCGACTTAATTACTTATCTTATTTCTCTGATGTACTTATTCAGCACAGTATACATCACCATTATTACCAACATATAACCAATGCGAGGGTGGGTATTCAGTGTCCTCTTGTAGAATTTCATAGAGTTCTGATCGAAGAAATATTGGATGTCGATTTTGACTTTATGGTGATTCAAGTGAGATTTCTTCTCCAGAAGGTGATTGAGAGAGGAGAGCGGATAGTCGTTCGTTGACGCAGGATTAGTGCTATAAGGCGGAGCTAAAAGAACTGACCGCCCGAGAGTCTCCAATTTTTTAGGAATTTTCTTAGCAAGGCGGGCTCGAACGACCTCAGAGAAAAATAGATTTTGTCTTCCTTTGCTTTCAAGTTGAAGGCGTTGCCATCAAGCTGTCAACGATTCTTCCCATCACTGACACTGGTATTAGTTGATGCCGGTCTTCAGCGCAAAGGCCCTCCCGTATTGCGCCAACGACTCAGGAAGTTCGAATTCAGAGGGAGTTGGGTTTGTACTGTCAGAACTCCCGAATCGTTTGAGCAAATCTACTGCGGCTCGTGGATTTGTTAGCACACTGCACCCAGTCCACATCACCAATGAGTATTATAGATGGTCATCCGAAGGAACTATGGGAAACCAACAGGAACTTGATGATGTCAGATTGGGTTGAGAACTGATTCGGGACTACAATTTTCCTTCGATCAGAACTCTATGAAAGTCCACAAGAGAGGCACTGAATACCCACCCTCGCATTGGCGATATGTTGTTAATAATAATGATGTATACTATGCTGGATAAGTAGATCAGAGAAATAAGATAAGTAATAAATCGAAAAACACCAAAGGTTCTCAAAAATTGTGGACCGACCTAATATTATATTTTCATTTCGATGGTATACTTCCTACGTTGACTTAGAAGTTTTGGGAGGCTCACATTGGAAGTATCGTTACTGAAAATACGTCGATTTTTGAGATAAATAGTGGATCACTGGTATCGGACTTATCGCTGATTATTCATACTTTAGTTGGATGAATGTGACGATCTGGACAATGAAATCGACGAAATCTTGGCAGATTTCGAGGCAAAAAATCAGAAACGGAATATACTGCACACCATTTGTTTCTATTGAATGGATGTTTTTCCTGTGTTGTACAAATTGAAGCCAATTGTTCCGTGAGCCTCATTTGAAACTGTGACAAATCTCTCGGAACATCGTGTCTAGGTGGACTACGAGGGTTCATTCTCGTTGTCGTGCATTGTATTTCTTACCTCTAAGTATGATTTATTCCAAATACTGTATTAAAATTTTCTTGCTCGCTCCCATTGCCATCGTATGTGACCTAATGACACCCCCACCTGACACAATGTCGAAAACGGAATCAAATGTTTCGCCCACATTTTTTCTTCACCTTTCATTTATATCCAGGATGGGCAAGAACTAAGGTAACAAGATAAAGCGCCATGGGAACTTATAGGGCTTACCCGACACAGGTGGCAACCGAATGCTCCAGGTACGTGCAGCTGCAGGGAAATCGACATGACCAACAATCTATCTTCATCCCTGAGCGTGGAGAAAATACCATGGGACGTAAATAAAAGACATGCAATGGAGTGGTGAATAAGACGGGAGAACATCCGTCTTCTTGCTCATCTCTTCGATTTTGCAGTCCTTCCTGCCTTAACCTACGCTTCAGAGACTTCGACTAAGTGCAGGCAGAACGCAGTCAGTCCAGCGCGCTGTCGAGAGGACGATGCTAGGAGTAACCCTATACACGCAAGTGCAGAGGGGAATCCGGAGTTCCGAACTACGCCAACGATCGAAGATCAGGGACGCTGCCGTTTTCGCCAAGGAATCGAAGATAAGGTGGGCCGGACACGTCATGCGATTTTGCGATGACCGTTGGACCAGAGCGGTTACCGACTGGATCCCTCGGGACGTCAAACGAACACCTGGACGACCGCCGGCCCGATGGTCAGACTTCTTCACGAAAGCTCTGAACGAAAGGAATGAAGGACTTCGTGTCCCTCGAGGAGGATCCACTGGACCACTCTAGCACGCGACAGGGACGAATGGAGACGTTGCTGGCGCCCGCTCGAGCAAATCGATGATCAACGGGGCGGCATGTGACACTCCATATAATGAACACAACTGTGAATCCACCAGGTAGCGGTGGCCATGCCTTAAAAGCGGTTGCGATAGGTTCGGAGGGGGTTAAAGGGATAAGGTGTGCTCAATGCTCCAAAAGGGGCGGAGAAGCCTGAGAAATTCGTCAGAAAACGCAAAAGGCCCCTTCCGCTCCTCAATTAGCCGTTGGTTTTCGGCTAAGGAATGCAAAGGCGGCAAAAGCGATAGAGGTTGGACCCTTAAAGGAATCTTGCGCGGAAAATTCTTGCACTCTTTCCTAACATGAATATGTCAGTTGTGATCACTGGAAATAGCACACAAAGTTTCACGCATGAAGATTCGGTTTCTGAAGAGAAACAAACGTACAAAAACTACACGTTATGGACCATCGAAGGACCAGGAGGCAGAGCCAGGCGAGGCATGGAAAGAAGACGGCGTTTGGCCGGCTACGTACCAGGCGACGCAATGAGAGAATCGGGTTAAAGCGCGCGATTTCGGAGAGTGGAGACAAATCGATCGATGGAATAGGATGGAGTAGAAGTGTAAGATGTGAATGCAACGAAGCAGAAGGCCAGAAAGAGCTTCTAGTGAATGCACTCCAAGAACCAAGTTTGAGCATCCCCGTCGCCAGCATTCGTGAAAGACGTCCGTGGGCAATTCGAACGCGTAGCAGCCTTTTCGAGTTTTCGAATTTCTAATCAAAACGAAAGCAATACTTCAGTTCTTTTCACTATTATCGTGGATAATGAGTCTCAAGCCAGTGATTTATGGCTGAAATAGAATCATGATTTTTCGCGCAAGATTCCTTTAACGTAACGCATTTGTGGCACAGCCATTCCAATGTTTACAGTGACGTGCGGCAATTGTGCCACTGCTGCATCACTTCCTGCTCATCTCTTGAATCGTGGTACATTACAGGAATCCCTAAAGGTTGGAGAAGGGGCTCAACCTCAAGAGAATTCGTGATTGTGGATTGAATTATCTTCAAATTCTTTATTAGGACATTTAAAATAGAATAATACGAAAACTTTCGCAAAACTGCTCTATTTTGGTTGAGCGACGTATCTTCTCTGCGGTACTTTTTCTGTCCCTCCTGGTGGTGGGTCGCACAGCGAACGGTCGTCCATATACAGCTGAGAAAAGGATGTTTAACACTATTCATTGAAAAAAATATCGATGCTGTTGTTGTCAGAAATCAGGAAAGGGGCGAATTGGCTGGAGTGTCTCTGGTTTGCATGAACCATCTGCCACATTGAATACGTAGCTGTCTTCGCGCCGACTATCTTCTTGCGTGGGTAGCTCTACTTCACCAAGAGTGCTTAAGTGGCTTCCATGGTAATTCATCAACTTCTGGATGGTCGTGCCCAACAACTCAATACGTGTACCTCTGGTGATGAGGCACACCATTAAGTACTGACTGTTTTATTCAGGGATGCCTGTAGTACCACTCTTTTTAAAGGCATGCCCCAGGATCACACTGTTGTGGCTCTTGTACGCGAATGTGAATGCATTGGTGAGAGAGCGGCAGTGAAGAAAAAGGAAACGAATCCGTTAGAAACACTTACAATTAGTTTATGGTCTCACACACCTTCCCAATCGGCTGTGTTAAGGGAATGAGAGACTAAGCCCAGAGAAGAGATTCTTGCACTCTTTCACTAACATGAGATAATGTCAGTTGTGATCACTGGAAATAGCACACAAAGTTTCACGCATGAAGATTCGGTTTCTGAAGAACAAACGTACAAAAACTACACGTTATGGACCATCGAAGGACCAGGAGGCAGAGCCAGGCGAGGCATGGAAAGAAGACGGCGTTTGGCCGGCTACGTACCAGGCGACGCAATGAGAGAATCGGGTTAAAGCGCGCGATTTCGGAGAGTGGAGACAAATCGATCGATGGAATAGGATGGAGTAGAAGTGTAAGATGTGAATGCAACGAAGCAGAAGGCCAGAAAGAGCTTCTAGTGAATGCACTCCAAGAACCAAGTTTGAGCATCCCCGTCGCCAGCATTCGTGAAAGACGTCCGTGGGCAATTCGAACGCGTAGCAGCCTTTTCGAGTTTTCGAATTTCTAATCAAAACGAAAGCAATACTTCAGTTCTTTTCACTATTATCGTGGATAATGAGTCTCAAGCCAGTGATTTATGGCTGAAATAGAATCATGATTTTTCCGCGCAAGATTCCTTTAAGCTCGACCGGTGCATCGCGTCTTCGTGACACATGCTTCAGATGTTGTCCGTGTAGAAAGCTATTACATTTTTTTGTAAAGTGAAGGGTGCGCTTCAATTTTTACTTGAGAGCATTCAGTTTGGCAAAATGTCGTTCATTCCGCTTCAAATGTAGAGACAGAATTTCTTCGTTTTCGCTCCCCCCCCCTCATTTCACCCCCGTGCAGGGTGGCTGATAGACCTGCAGTGCTTGCAGGAGACCAACGAAAAAATTCATGAATTGCGCACTATGGGAATTTACAGGGTGGAAACTGGGTGGTTGAGGCTGTACTTTTACATCCGCGGACACCTGAGGACCAGCACCCTTATTATCTTGAAGTTACCGCCTTTTTGATTCACAAAGAGCAGAATAAAAGTCATCAAAAAGACACTTACGAAGTGTCAGTGGATGGGCGCGGCTCATACTCGAACATGAGTCTGCTCTTCGTATGAGCAAAGAAGCCTCCAAGGAAACTTGCGGAGGCTATGTGATTGGACCACTGTTAGCGTGGTAATAATAGTGTACTTGTTCATAAACTGCGGTCGCGCAGGTTGTTGGCTTCTCATCGGATGACAATGTTGTATGGTAACTCATGGCCAGCTTGTAGGTCAACGAAATTCGCCTGCATGCAATCTTATTCGATCGTCGGTGAAAATGGAGTTCAATGGGGTCGCATTCCATCATGCCTCAACGATGAAGATCAAGATAAGGCTAGAGGTACCGCTAGCGGTAACCATAAGAACTTTAATAGCACGCACAAAGCAACGTATTGATCAGAATCGGTGAAATGCCCCACATCATCAAAATTCAACCCATTTTTTATACATTCACAGTGTCATGTGAAGCTACGTCCCATCTAACATTTCCTACTCCTGGCCAGCAAAGCATCGTTTATATGTTTCAGGATCGCTTCTCTTTGCAATTTTAGGCGATTTCAATCTGTCGTATCATAAGCTTCTCTGAATAAGCAACTCAGTTGAAGCTCTTCCTTAGCGTTATCACTGTCCCTTATCTTGAGAGGCCAACGAGCGGGATGGAGTGGTCCTCTCCATGCATCCATGTTCACAAGGCCGCCGATCCTTTCTTCTCCAACAGCCCACCTATGCTGTGTGCTGACATTTTCTAGAAGGGAAAGGGAAACAAACATTAGTATGCCTAGGTAAGAATAGGAGTAATATGATTGCGAGATGGCGTGGTCCTTAAGTTAGTCGGCAATTCAATGGCATAGCTCGTTCTGATATTAGTCGGTAGCAGCAAAGCGAATATTTCACTCTTTTCCTCGTTATCACATTACGTCAATCCCTCTTCATAAGCTTTTGTCAGATGTGTTACTCGCCATCACTCGTTTCTATTGTATTATTCAGGGTATCTAACGTTCTCATGTAACATCCAGAGACGTGGTGAAAATTGGTAATTATCGCTCGCTTTTCAGCCGCTCAACTAGTTGGTCTCACATTCTACTACGCAACGAATTGTACGCGCAACAAGGCTTTAATTGGTTGCCATCACTATCGTCACTAATTCTATGAGTGCTTATCACAGCTCATTGAAAACTCCTAATTATCTCCTAGCGGTAGATATGTAAGCAAACCAGCCCTTTTGGCGTTTCTGCTGGGGTATGCTGAATGTTGGGGAGGGGATGGGGTCCCGACGGTCGACGGACTACTTCAACTCGGTCCTTGAAAACCGCCTCAATTTGATGCTTACCTCAGGACTAAGCCTTAAAGAGAGGACGGACCTGCGAGAGAGCGCAGGTCCGTCCTCTCTCCAAGGCTTAGTCCTGGGTAAGCAAACCAGCCCTTTTGGCGGAGCTGCTGGACCTAGCTGCACCACTTCGTCATCACTCTCCTACCGTACCGACCGAGTTCAAGTAGTCCGTCGACCTCGGGGACCCCATCCCCTCCCCAACATTCAGCATACGGCCCCAGCAGAAACGCCAAAGGGGCTGGTTTGCTTACTCAGAAGTTACACTTCATATCAGCCATCTGTCTACCGCAGCATATGTACATACATGAGTGCGAACTTCCAATTCCCGATGGAGACGGTGTAAGGGAGTTATTCACACCGCTTTCTTTATTATAGGCTCTTTACAGTTGTCGTCTTAACCTTCATAAGTCCTTTTCATTGCTCTCTTATTTATTCAACTATTGTTTTTGGTGTGGAACGTCAACGTTCTAGTCCCACCCCCTATGCCATGCCACTACTGTTGTAAGGCAGGCCTTGCATGACACGACTGACGAACTGTTGAAGCAACAGTTCCAGGAGTTGTCCCGCCTGGGGCGGAAGTCTTGTTCACAACCCAGCGTATTTGTTTGTGAAACAGTCCCAGCAGTGTTTTACCTTCGACACTAATGGTGTCGAACGATACGCTAGCCCTAATCAAGAACATAAGAAGTGTGACTTTGATTTGATTACTGTGATTGGACGACCGCGAGGTGGACGTGCTTGCGAATCGGCCTAAGGGGTCTGCAGCCTTCACTTCTTCTTGTGTACTTGATTAGGGCTAACGCATCGTTCCACACCATTAAAGCCGAAGATAAAAGCCTTGCTGTCACTGTTACTTCAAGCATGAATAAAGCCGCGACCCCCCACACACATCCGCAAACCAATGCAAACAGTGATGTTGCGGGGAGGTGGGATACATAGTCGTAGCTCAGCATTTCGTGCGCCTGCTCTTGCTCAACCCATCCAGCGGACTCCTTTGGAGAATATCTTGGAGATTTCACATATGTAGTTAGAGGTATGACGCAATTCGAATAAGGATTGAGTCATTTGACCAAGCTGCAAGGCGGTGATATCAACTGCTTAATTTCCTCGAAATGTGGCATTCACTTGGCGAGGTCGTATAGAACAGGCGTGTTGAGCCGTGATTCTATGATTCTTCCCTGGAAAACATGCGACGCATTACCAGCAACCCTACGGTCTCCATGACTTGGAATTTGGCAAGAGACTTTCGCGTATTAGAATTCAGGTCTGCATCTTTCGTCCATTGAGTGGATGCGTCGTTCACCTACTATATGCGCAACCTGGCGTCGCGCGCTCTCAGAGGGCTTTGTGGCAGAAACTTTTCTTTGTCAACGTTATTACAGAAGTTGTTGGCGGCATCATCCCTGAAAGATTACGTCAATAACCAGGCAATCTTCTGTGCCAGAAAGCAGAAACAAACTAACAGACAGAAAATGACACCAAGACCGCACATCCACCAAGCACCAATGCAGCACAGCACGCCTAGTCGGTTGATGCGTTTTTCGACCGCCTAGGATTCCGTATTATTAGGGCTTATTGTAGGCAGAAATATTCTCATTATTCATTATTTGCCTACTTCACTTTTCGCCGCGTTCTAGTAGTCATCAAGTTCATGAAGGGATTCAGAAGGGTAAAGCACCTGGCTTGAATTTCTTACTTTTTTTTTAATGCGCTTTACATTCAAACTCCAGCGGTGATTGTGGTGGCGGATAAATAAGTCTCCTATTATATAAAAAATTAGGCTTGAAGTCATTAAGTAAAGTTGCCGATTTTCCGTCATATCCGCGGCCCTCCTTATTCCCAAAAAAATGTTGGATTGTTCTAGAAACAATTGGTATGTGGTGACTTCAGACCTCAACTCGCTACCCATATGTTACGAGCGGTAGTCAGAATGCTATACAGACGGTTGGCTTTATGCTTCTTTCCCGCTCTTCATACCCCTTTGATGATATCTAAACCAATCACCAGTTTTGTCGCTGAGTTGCTCTCCTTCTGAGAAGCGACAAAACTGGTGATTATGGTCTTTTGGGTACTTAAAACACATTACTTTGTACATTCTCCGTCTCGACAGTGCTCTTAACACAGTTCGGTCTTTTTCTCCCTAGCGTTAGTTCTGCGCAGCCGCAGAGTCCGCTGCCTTTGCCAGTCGTCACCACTTTGCTCTGTCCAGAACATCTTCCTATCGTGGCCGCGACCTCACCTAGGTCCTTCTTGATTACGTCTTTCCACCTTTTCTTCGGGGCTCCTCGCGGTCGCTTGCCTTGTACTTCGAAGTCCATCGCTGTTCTTATCGGATGGATCCTGTGGCCTCCTTAGCACATGCCCATACCATCGCAGACGCTGTTCCTCGTACCTTCAGCTGGACAGGGGCAGTCTGCATGACCGCTCTGACATCCTCGTTTCTAACCCTGTCCAGCCGCAGGCCCATCTCAGCATCCTCATTTCGGCAGAGTGAAGCTGCCTTTCGTGATTCTTGTTCAGGCCCAGCACTCGCTGCCGTAGAGCATCGCAGGCCTTACCACTGTCCGGTACACCTTCCCTTTGAGCGCTCTGGAGCACCTTCGATCGCAGAGGATTCCAGTGGACTCCCTCCATTTCATCCACAGCGGACTTTGATCCGAGGCCGGTCACGCTTGCTCCATACACACTACGCGTCGGGTCCGATAGATCGCTTGGTAGCGGGAAGTCCTCCACCCTTTCAATGCAACTTAGTCTTGTTGACATCCAGCAGGAGCCCACCTCCTGACACGACTTTCTGCCATTTCTGCGCCTTAGCATGAAGTTCCTTTCTGCTATCCGCTATCAGAGCTATGTCGTCAGCGTAGAGGATGGTCTTCAGTGGTCCTTCCATATCGCACGACTCACCAAAGACTCTGGTGTCGGAGTGAAGAGGAACGCGCTTCAAAGCTGATACCTCGTGCACCGGCGCCCAACCGTTGATTGTCCAGCCTGCTTGCGTTAAGCCATGTAGCTTACGTACTAGCGAGATCAGGTGTTCTGGCACGTTTCCGTTCCCTGAGCGCTCTCCATAGTACTGCTCGCGGTAGCCGGTCGAACGCCTTCTCCAGGTCGAGGAAGGCTAGGTAGCAGGGTCGGCGCTTTTCTCGATACTTCTCCATCACTTGCCTTGCGATGAAGATGGCATCCGTTGTAGACCTTTCGGGCATGAACCCGAACTGTTCCTGGGAGATCGGGACCAGCTCCCGCAGTTTCGAGTCGACCAGTCGCTCGTACAACTTCATGGTATGCGCAGTCAACTTGATCCCGCGGTAGTTGGAGCAGTCCATCGCGTCACCCTTCTGCTTGAAGATGGGGACGATAGTACTTGTTCTCCAGGCATCCGGCATCCTTCCTTCGGCAGTCACCGTGTTCAGGAAGCGGGTGAGCCACCTTACCCCGTGCTCTCCCAGGCGCCTTCCAAGCCTCTATGGGTACTCCATCGGACCAACCGCCTTTCCAACCTTCATCTTCCCAAGTGCACACCGAACCTCATCCTCTGTCCAGAGTGCGATGGGACCAGCTGTGGCCTCTGCCCGTGAGTTGTTCTTGTGGGGGAACTCCTCGTTCAGAAGACCTCTGAAGTACTCTTCCCACCTCCTCCGAACTTCGGCTGGCTTCCTCAGATGGCGCCATTGCTTTACACTCTTCACCACCCTGATGTCTTGAGTAGCCCGATGCCGGGCTTTGGCCAGTCTGAAGACGAACTTCTCTGCGTTTCTGCTTTCCAACTTCTCGTACAAGGCGTCCATCTCCGTGTTCTTCGCCTTGGCGACGGCAGCCTTAGCGAGCCTCTTGCAACTCTTGTAGGCAGCGAGGTCCTCTGCCAGCGCTTGTATGCTTCCTTCTTCTGCTTCACGACTCGCTGGACCTCCTCGTTCCAGAACCACGCTGCCTTGTCTCCTCTGAATCCACCTCGCGTCTCGCCCAGTACCTCCTTGGCGCATCGTAGGATGATCTCAGCTGCATTGCCCCAAGTCTGCTGCACTGGTCCCTCAGGATCTGGGAGACCAACTTCCATTATCCTTCGTTTGAGGTCACTCTTCTGGTGCAACTTCCACCACCGGATTCTCCTCTCGGTTCTTACCCTTGTCTTCTTGGGGAGGTCTATGGCTATGTCTGCCAGGAGGGGCCTGTGCTGGGAGCCAGTTCTTCGCCAGGGAGTACCTTGATGTCCTTCACAGTTTCTGAGGGATGATCTTCTTACCAGCACATGGTCGATTTCCGTTGTCTCCCTCCACTGCTGTAGGTTACCTTCTGAGTCTCCCTTTTCGCGAAGAACGTGCTGCAGATTGCCAGATCGTGGGCCGTAGCCAGGTCCAGGACCCTCTCTCCCTCAGCGTTCTCGTTCCTATCCCTTTACCTTCGGCAACTAACGCCCATTTTTCTTTCTTCCAGATAGAAAGCAAAAATGAGCACCACTTTGTTTATTAACGGAAGGGGAGGGGGGTTGTACACATCACTTCATGCGTATAGGACGGGCAAACTGCTGTAACTCTGTATAATTTTTAACCGCGTTTTCGACTCAATTTAGCAATGTGTACGCTTCTGTCTCGTAACTTTATTGCTATTTTTCCGTGGACTCGAGTAGAACATAGAAGGCACTTCTTGATGATTTTCTTGTTCAGGCTTAATTTATTCGGAAAAGGAGCGGAAGCAGGTTGCGATATTAACTACTAATTTTGTTTGGGATCCTCGATATTAGAAAAGCTTACAGCCAGTTAGCGATACGACAGGAATGAAGACGACAATAGATACCAAGTAAAAGTGCTATTGAAGTTTCACAAGAATGCTGGGTTGTGAACAAAACTTTCGCCCCAGGCGGGACTAGAACCCGCACCTCTCGCTTTCCGGGCAAGTGCGCTACCAGTTACGCTACCGGGGCACCATTTCATTCCCAACTCAGCTTTTCATGGTATACGTACCATAGCTTTGTCAGCACTCACACGTATAACGTGTTGAGCCGGTTAGCCGATATCGGCAGTAAACTGCAAGGCGGAAAGCTTTAGCTTTAGCGTTTTGGCAAACCCAAAAAGCCAGCACCCTTGTGAAATTTCCAAGGCGAACTGCGGCCAAAAACCGCAGTTACGATCAAAAACAAGTCAAAATCTAGAACTGGAAGCTACATCTACACTGACTTTTCGATTAAACACGCAGTTGAAAGAGCGCCAGTACCCACCAGCTGATGGCATTCTGAGCATAGCGTGAACTGCTTCCTTTTCGGATCGTCTTTCCCATCTTGCATATCCTGATTGAAATCCATGTCTACTCGACCACCAAACGGTTGTGAATTTTGAAAATGATTGCACCTCTGCTAATGGAGTGTTCAGAGTTGGCGATCGTACGTGCGATTAGGCGATTGGCGATAGGCGGGGAAGACAACATACGTATTGATTGGTTTGCTCCGCCCATAGAACGTTGTAGGCGAGTAGGCGATCGCTCGATGGGCGGAGCAACAAATCAATACTTATCCTTCTTTACGCACGTCGAGTGAAGACGTGGATTCGACATCTCCATTCCTTACAGTGAGCTCGTACTCGATTCTAGCATCCATCCATTTCAGTCTCCTTCGAGATCTCTTGAGGAACAATATATATTGAATGACAAATTGACAAGTAAGAAAATGCAAGTGAGATCAGAGTTATTCGAGTAAATAACCACGCCTTCGCTCACAACAGCGTTGTATTCAACAACACTAGAAGGAACAAACTTTGACAAATGTACCAGACGATATTCAAAACATGATCATAAAATGGAATGTGTCCTTCAATTTTAGGTGGGAACCATTCGGTTTGAATGTAGCAATGTGTGATAATCGATCTAAAGGTGGAGACAATATGTATTTTTTATTGCCCCCCCCCCCTGCACGCACGGGGAGGTGCCATAAGTTGCAACGCAACGTCGTCTAGAGACTTGTTACCACATATCCCGATGGCCGATGCGATTCGCGCGATTCGCTAGCGTCCGCGGTCGCGTTGCGGTACCAGCCAATTGAGTGATTCACTGGCCGCGACGCGACCGCAGACGCTAGCGAATCGCGCGATTCGCAAAGTCTGACATCGGCCTATGTGACGATCATCGTGTTACTGATGCACGAATTCTCCTTCCCAGTTGTAAGTCTCTTTATTCGATCACACTAACCCATCTTAAATAAATATCACGTCAATAAAAGAAAACAATATAATAGATCTTGAGCACATTGGTCACCACCAAAGGCAACGAATCTATGAGCATAGACCTGAGCCAATATAACAATCTATACGTTAGAAATACATTGTAGACAGATGCCGAAATTCTAGCTATACTTCCCCCAGTTTGCTTTCATGCAAGGAAAAATAGCCTTATGCGTCTTGTGAAGTTAGAAAGTCATTCCATCCCTAAAAATATCCCAAATAAAGCTAGAGGCTAAGGAATAAATTTCCAGGAGGCACTGGAAATTTATAACTGGAGAAGATTAAGCGTATCACTAGAAAACACGCGGTGACCGCATAATTGGTACAACCCGACTGTTTCTGTGACACAGCTAGATGATACTAATAAATTAACATTAAAAAATCTATACCAATCTAACCAGACTCGCTTCCTGAAAACATATCGGATTCGTATAACTTCGTATGTTTCAAAAGATTCAACTTATAACAATCAGTAAGTCCACTGCTAGGCGCTAGATTTTGTTTTTAGCTTGAATCCCACTCAGGTAATTAAAAAACATGTTGCAGGCAGACTTGAAAACTAACGAAGCGCCCACTAGCCAACAGAGGTACAAACGAAAATTACAAGTTCAGATAAAAATGGTAAGAAGACAACAATGCGACCAATAGCTTTGTACTCAACTGAAAAATTCCTACAAGGAATCTATATCGTACACGCGGAATCGGAATTAGGTAAGTACATTTCTACGTAACGATCCGTACTCTTCACATTGATCTTCTTGCCTTCGAGAGGTGGTTCACTCACGTGATCACTTGACACATATAAGCGGTGAATGAACTCCTAAAATGGATTCTAGTAACAAAATAGTAGCAAAGAGAAGTGTTGAACTATTTGGAAACATATATATTAATCAAATACTAAAGAACATAACCAAAAGCAATCCAGCAAAAATTAAAAATATCTCCAGGTTTTCGCAAACACGAATCAAAAGCAAGGACCTCGCCTGAAATCAATAAATTCCCCCCTTTTGCGTGGGAAGAGACGAGTTTATAATCTGTCCCGGGGTCGGTCCTATCGTAGGGACTTTTTGAAAATTTCTTATTTTCTTTTCTTTCTTTTCTTTTTCCCCTTTTCATGAGAGATTTCATACGACCCCCTCATCACAACACAACATTTCTTAATTCCCATAAAATCAACGTCGAGCCGAGACCCCCCCCCCCAATCTGTTGGTAGCTTGTCAACGTATGGGTTGACCCTGATCCCTGCATTGTCCTCATGATAGCCTACTGTTACGAGCTTATGGAGCAACAGAGGAGGCCACATCGGATTGAAGGGAACGGGTGAGGATGAATCGTCATTCGAGAAGAGGAGTCGTATCTGCGTGGATGTCACAGTGTCACTGAGTTTATTTATTATTTATTTATTATTACTATCAGTTCATCGTTGTAACAAGGTGGCTCGTACAATAAAACTCAAGTACGATAGAACAAGAACATTGAAGGAACGAAAGAAAAATTTCATACAATGAACATTTGAGCATCACATGTATTCAAAATAGTCGTAGCGTGAGCAAGTTGGATAAAAAAGGGATCGAAGGGGGGGGGGACATGCAGCTCTAAGGTACGCCTTGCATTTGGCAGACTAAAGCACCTCAGGGGCTGGCATAACGAATGAAGCAAATAGCTAACAACCACACATGTAAATTGATCATTTTCGATAGTTTCCTGACTGAAAAAAGCCTTGTAATTCTGCAGAAAATCAACAGCACAAATAAAGATGCACTCAAAAGAGCAATGTCCTCGTGGGGTTTTTGATGCGAGATTACTTGCATCGCCTATATGGTGTAAAATCTCATTGCACACGCACGGCTGCCGAATGTAAAGAGTATTTCTTAGAGATGAAGAAGTTCACGACTAGGGTGGAAGAATTTCAAAAAGATAAACTATTTTTCAAAAAATCTTGAGATTTTCAAGAAAAAATTCCAAAAAATTCTGGGAAATTGCCGTTCTTGTTGCAATATACATATTCCTTTTTCACAACCTCGACGGACATTTTTGAGTAAAAAGAATTAGTGCTGAGGCAGGAAAGTGGGATATTTGACGAATTTGTTCCATATGAGGCTCATCCTGACAGAGCCTTCCTTGAAAGGCTCGCCCACTGGTTAGAGTCAACTACGGACCACAAACTATTACTCAGCAACTTTATAAAGGAGCACGCAACAATTTATTTTTGCAGTTTTTCTCCATCGGAAAAGAAGTAACTGTCTGTTACAGAGAAGATTGATGGAAGTCACGAACGCTAGACAGCCGACGATTTTTTCGCATGATGAAAAACAGCATCGAATTGTTTATTAATGGCAATGTCAATCAACTCACCGGCAGTTTCACGAACGTGAGTGATATCGCCTTAGCGAGAAGATCGGTGGTGTAGAAGTCATCGTTGTCACTCGTTCCTACTCGATTATTTGAGCACCTTCTCCAGCCTTCAGCGACCACTCCTTTTCGTCCAGCTTCTTCGCCTCCCATTCGCACTCGCAAACAAGCATTATCCTAGGATACAAATCTTGATACTACTACACTTGTTCCAAATTCAGCAAATGTCGTCAACAATACAGTTCGCAGGTATAATAAAAAAAAACAAAATATAAGGTTGGAAAGTTTAAGTCCGCCATTTTTAAATATTTCCCAATCGCGAAGTATAATTGCATCAAAAACAGTCATACCTTCTTGCTGGTTATTCTCGATAATCAGATCAGTGCCTTTCAAATCAACTTCTCGAATACGTCCACAGTTTTCGTTTTCAACATTTGAGTAGTCCTGTTTCACTGGAAAAACCAGATTGAACATGAATGACAAAATGAGTAAACGAATACATATAGGTAAATGCTAAACAATGAGCACGATCGAGAATCGGGATTCCACTTGTAATGTTTAAACTCGAAATTTTCCTTTAAGGGTCAAAACAAAGAGATCAAAAGAGGTGGTTGGGGAATCGAAAACCCGAAATCACTAGAACAAATACAAGAAAGAACGAATCATTCACAAAACCTTCTGGTTCTTGAAGACGAGGTGGTCCAGTGAGAATATGCCACCATCGCCAGGCGGGTGGCTCGAATACAACAGGTGGACGACACCTTCGGCAACCAGTACATGCCTCCTCATACAGCATCTTTGCCTCCATATCAGTTGGGGAACGCTGTAAAATTAGCATATAATATGGTACTATTACTGATAAGTTGAGATAAATGCGACAACCAAGCAGTAATAACGTGTAGTAATTGGTAACGTGAACCCTGAACAGTAAAAGTTCGAAGTTAGACGGGCTGGAGACTGGAAATCAACTACGTTGCACATCAGAGCGAACAGTGACCAAGAGCACACCTTCAGCAGACTCTTAAAGACACTTCCAGCTGATTATTACACAGCAGTGACATGTAATCAATAGGACACATTAGTGCTGACAGCGGCCACGCGACTCTCTTATAGATTGGGTGACATCTCGTCCTTTTAGTCTGACCTTAACACGCATCCAAGGACATTTTCATTAGCTGGGTTCTGTTTGATTGCACCTTCTCCCGAAATAACAGAATTCACGTGAATGGCACGAAATCACAAAGGCTTTCTAAATTTTTCCCCCTACATTTTTGACCTACCTCCAAGAACTTCAACAATGAGCAACGCGCCTTACGTACGTGTTTTGGCAGCGTTTCGAAATTCTCGTACACATACATTTGACAGTTTTTTTTTCATTCTGATAGCATTTATAAAGAACTACTTCTTGCTCACTTCTAGAAAGATTAAACCAACGAATTTCTTTCTGACGAGTTTTAGCAGCACTGGCTCAATGAGTAAAGATAACGTAAATAAAGTGGTTGTAGACACATCGCTGAGACCTGAGGAATCTACCAACAACACTACTCACGTGCAAAGCACGCCAACAACTAGTCCTGAATTTGTTCTTTGACAAGGTGAGTCTTCCCACGTGCCCGGACGAGGAACTTATCCATCTGTTGTCACGGAAGCACAGAGAGCGAAAAGAATGAGCGTCCTACGCAGCTCATATTATGACTTCGAGGTACGATTCATGTTGTACCTACGGTAAAAGGAAACCATGAGGATATGAAGCGCTTTAATTTCTGAGTACTTAATTCGAAGATAAATAACTTCAACCAAATACGAAAAAATCACCTTTAACATCTCCCACAGATAAGCCCAACGACGTTTTAACCTTCCGAAGTACCACAGTTTACGTCGGCGTTCCTCTATATGACGGAACCATCCAGCACCCACGTCACCGACCCCATAAATCGGCAGCGCTGACTCATCGCCTTCCTAAAGATAATATTTGGAGACGATTATATTACAGAAGTGCCCACGTCTCTCACACTTACTAGAGTGAACTCAAAAGCTTGAACTTTTCGACTTTGCTCTTCGATGAGAGCCATTGCACTCTCACACATTCTCCGAACATCTTTCGACGATTCTGAAGTAGAGCTTTGACTTTGCGGCAATTACAGAGTACATAATTTGGAGTCACGTAGATGCCTACCGAAAACGTGTGGAGCAAGTCGTTTTAGCGAAAGATTGTCATATCCGCCAGGGAACACTCCTATCGGCAGTAAGCTGTTCTCCCTACAGATAGGTAAATGAGGACAAATCTCGACTAAAGTAAAATCACTAGCAAATTTGGTATGACGAGCCTGTTCCGTAGAATTCCTGTTACAACTCTTCCGAGAGTTCCATCGCCACCTACGATATAAATTGCGTCCGCTTCTTGCGTGTCCACAGCCGCTGCTAAAGCCTCTAGTTGGACTCTCATTGTCAGCCTAAACAAAGAAAATGGATTGGCCGATGTCAGACATTGCGATTGGAGCGATTTTGCACCAATTGCAGGAGCGACGGATCGCTTGAGCGATGCGAGCGACGGGAGATTTACGAACTGATGGCGCCGAATTATCGGTGGTCGGCGGTGTAAATCTCCCGTCGCTCGCATCGCTCAAGCGGATGCCAGCCGCTCCCTGGGAATTGGTGCAGAAATCGCTGCTAAATGCAAAGGTCTGACCTGCCATTGAGAATCCACACTACGAAAGGATAGCACCAGATATAATTGAACCGACTCATTAGTATAAACACACTCACCCTTGAGATTATATCCACCTGAAGCCTGCCAAGTGCATCAAGGCAAGGCGTTTTTCGTGAAATCACGTAACATGACCGTTTTCATTCGACAATAAGTATCTGAGCCAGACCACGAGTACACGACGAGGTCTTTCTTCGGCTAGAAAGTGATTATACTTCCTTGTTACATTCGCTCCTGATTGATATGCTGAGCATTTGTTATCTGTTATCACACCGTTGAAAATAGCAAAGATCTGCAGTCCTACTATCTGCACAAGTCAGCTGACATTTGATATTGTAAACCATCTTGCACCGATCAGTCTTTGCACGCGTTGCACATCCGCTGATTTTCCAGAAAAATTATGGCACTACTCATTACTACTGCCCCAAGATCTCAAAATTTTATTTTACGCCGAAACTTTGCCAACACTGCGCTGGCACCAATTTGTCACGACCCGCTGCTTTCAACAAAATTCGTGTATACGTGTAAACAGGGCACATTTGGTGTCCTGATTATGAGGTTAATTATTGGCACCGGTGCCGTTTCATGCCTACTTTCTGCTCATCTATGCCCTCTCACTTATAATGCCTAGGGCTCGGCTTATTGGACGAGGGGGACTCCGGCGTGGTTAAATTATCAAAGTGCGGCAAAAGTTGAAGCGTGTGAGATCACAGGGTGATTGGCACACTCACCTCTTAGCCCTCCTCCAGCTCGACCACGATTGCGAGCAAACCAGTGCGAGGACGCAGACGAGGAGAAAATAAACGTCAAAAAGTAGCAGCGCCAAAAATTAATGCCACATTCGTAATCAGGACCCCAAATAACCCCTGTTTACAAGTTTACAGCGATTTGGTGAAAACAGCCGTGGCGCCAAATGACACCAGCATCAAAAATGAATGTCATATTCGTAATCAGGGCATCGAATTACCCCAATAGGCAAAGTTTCGACGAAAAATAAAACTTTGAGATTTTGGGGCAGTAATAGTGGAATAGTACCAAAATTATTCATGTACAACGTGAACGAGAATGCTATTTGTTCAAAAAATTAGAAAACACTGATAAGCTACCAAGTTCACTTCTATTTAACTGGCCGTGCCTTCCATACTGCACAGTATGGCTTTCACTCATATCCTTTTAGGCAAAAAATTCAAAAGAGTGCTAACAGAAAAAAACTACACACGTACGGCTCCAGGTAAGACGTACCTTACCAGTAAACAGACTTAGAATCCAAAAGTTACAATAAATGCACGCAGAAAAAGTCATGGTGAAAACGGTTCCTACCTGAGACTGGCGCATCACCGTATTTCTTCGCTTGGAGAGCGTAAGCAGTGCGAATTTTGCTGTTCCTATAAAAAATACATAAGGGAACATCTGCGTGGAGTCAACTTGAGTAAATACTTGACATAACGCATTTGGTTTTGCATCGGTTTATCTTTCATAACTCCCTCAAGAAAATGATATACCACACCAAATCGGTTCTTGTCAATGAATTTAAAAGAATACTACGCCCGCTAGGAATTTACACAACGGTGTTTTTTTAATCCAGCAAGCTTTTCTCGTGAATCAAGGTCCATGGGTACTTTGTTTATTCAAGACCAGATTAGTCCCCCGTCAACCGCCGGGACCTTCCTTCCTGCGCAAGCGTTATGTTTTGCGCTGTGGTCCCTT
>MU869459.1:12097-22935 GCA_036418205.1 Ostertagia ostertagi | reverse complement strand
CTATAAAAAAATACACAAGGAAACATCTGAGTGAAGTCAACTTCAGTAAATACTTGACATTACGCATTTGGTTTTGCATCGGTTTATCTTTCATAACTCCCTCAAGAAAATGATATATCACATCAAACCGGTTCTTTCAATGATTTAAAAGAATACTACGCCCGCTAGTAACCTACAGAACCGGCATTTTTTCAATAAAGCAAACTTTTTCTGGTAAATAAAGGTCCATGGGCATTTTGATTATTCAAGATATTTTATGAGACATCTTCCCTTTATTGCAGTCAGACAACGAAAAACCCGACCGCTTATCTTTTCCATTCACGCCCGCCGCGTGACCCCTCAAGATGCTGCTCCCGCGGTGTATGCACTCATAGCACTGTGGGAATTACTTCCATATTAGCATGGCCAGAAAAAATGGGGAAGCTAAGCTTAGAACTAAGTAGAATAAGGCATCTACATCACTAGTACGGGAACAAGGTCCAAAGGAATAATCAAGTGTATGTCTGTGCAATCCTCAAGAGAAATGCTCTCAACTAATGTTCCTAAAGATGGTGTTAAGATGCCGACGATAACTGGGGGCATGCTGACTACTGAAAGATAAGAACCCGGCTTGATTTAATTCAAAACGCACGTACATGTGCCATGTGGCTGCATAGTTCCCGGCGACACAGACGAGAATACCTGCCGTGATCGTTTTCTTCTTGTGCTCCCATAAGGTCTTGCCTAGCTTCTGTACTTTACCCACAGCACTCGCCATATCGATCACCCTAAAGCGAGATGATCATAGTGGCAAAAATAGACGTATCACGCTATAACACAAGGCGCTTCACAGCTGTTCGATACACAGCAACAAAATAGACAAATAATCCGTCTTATTTTTCAAGGTGACTACAAATAATGTCTGGCATCTCCTTTGAATTCGCTATGGCTGACATAAATTCTGAACATTTTATTGAAGTAACAAATTGAAATACGACTAGAAACAAAGTAAACAAGCGCAATCACGCTTGCCTAAGCACACGCAAGAATTGAAGACGTATTATACAAAACAACCACGATGTAACGTGGAAAGTTGTGGAATTGACAAATCGACAATTGCCACGTATTGGATAGAAGGAAATAAGATAAGTGTACTCCACAGAAGTCACGTCACGCGGCGAAAGAACATACGAAGAATAGAACAATTCATCAGAAGCGTGGCAATAATCATTTGCACTCGTCCTTTGCTTTCAATAGCATAAGGCTCATACAAGTGGCAGCATCTTCTTGGCTGTCGTGACCGCTATCTATAAGTAACCAAATCTATACGACTAAATGGATGACTGCAAACTCGCAACAAATTAAACTCACCATCTTCTTGGATGATCTTTTGAAGATACTCGCTGGCGAGATTCCGTAGAGCCCGTTTGAAAGGGAAACCTTGCCTAAATTGATAGATATCAATTTATATATCAGGATACGGAACCCGGCTGAGGCGAAAGTATTGCCCACAACCCAACAATCATGTGATAAACTACACAATCCTAATGTCGATGCATTTACTATCAGAGTTCCACATTTAACTCCCAGATTATGCTCTCAGAAGAGACGTCTGATCAACTGATCTCACTTTCCTTGAGGGTGCCTCTAGAGCTAGGATACTGATGAATCGCGGATGCTGTCAGTGCCATCTATCAACACCATGCATCAGCTCAGAGCTACTATGTCGAATGCAATGAAAGAGCGTGAAAAGTGCAAAGCAACAAAACATGTTAGACTATGACGTTCACGCGAAAAAAGATTAGACAAACAAATGGCCAACCAACTAGAAAATCCGAGTTAATTTACCTGTGCTCGTAAACAACGGCAGTATCCACGACTTTTTCATGTCGGAGTCTCATTGCTTTTAAATCAGATTCCAGGCTATGCCCAATCAATATGCTTTGCTCGTTTACTAATTCGAAGAGACGGTTTTGTGCCTAGAAATCACTCTAACGATCAGTAAATACTGAGAATAGAAAGCTGGTGAAACAAACCTCGAAGAGATCAATTGTAGATGCTTCAACTTGGTTAGCCGTCAAACCAGAGAACCGCGTATTGTAGTCGATTACTCTATTATGAGGCTTTACTATGAGATCGAGCACTAATTTGTTATCCATATCTACAACAGACACACGAGCCAGTTCAGGGCCCCACACACCGTAGACCATTTCGCAATCCATGGCGTAAACCTACAATAGGTAATCACTTCGTGATATAACGGTATGCTAACAATGACAACTCTCGTATCCCAACCTTTTCGTTTCTTGGATCGTCTTCTCCTCGTGAAGGAGGTGTGGGCGTAAACTCGCGTAAAGCTTCTGCATTCAAGGTGTCAGAAACGTGGGCCTCCGCAACACAACATCCGGGCGTGTTGCGGTCAGCACCACAGCAGGAAAAGTACGACTCGCCACGCATACCTGTCATAAAAATTTAAGACATCTACTGAAAGAGAAAATCGACCCCAGCGAACAAATAAAAAGCGAGGAGAGAAAAGTAAGAAAAAAGGTAAGAAAAGGAAAAGAAAAAAGATAAGAAATGGAAGAACAAAAGAAAATAACATGAAAAAGAAAAAGAAGAAAGAAGGAAAAAAGCAAAAAAAAACGAAACAAAGTTAAGAAAAATTGTAAAAGAGGCAGGCATATACCTCCACGTCTCTGAAGCCCTTTGAAGTGATAAATGCACTCAGCCGTAACCACATTTCCTTTAGGATCCAAACGAAACTCTTTATGACATCGTGAGCACAAGCGCTCAAGATCTGAAATAAGTCCAATTCACTTAGATTAGACGGACTGATAATGTAAAAACAAATGCATTCATCATAGCCTCACTGACACTCAAGAAAACAGAATTTCAAAAATTCTGTGGAATGTCAACTTACCGTCTTTTTCTGCCCATGATTTTTGCGATTTTGACTTCTCGAAATGGGACGGTGCTATTGTCACTAGTTGATCATCGCCCGCAACAGCTCGTGGATACCTTAATGAAACAATCTCATCAATTCAAACAAGACGAAAGGAACTCATTTGATAGGTTTGATGGAAATATTTTGCCGCACTCACCCGTTTCTAATCAAGTTGCTCATCTGTCATCAAATATTTCTCGATGAGTATATTATAGAACTCCTTCTCAGTAAGGGTACTGACGCCATGTTTCTCTGTTTTTCGAACCCGAATTGATATGTCATTCACATGACGGCCCGCAAGAACAGCGTCATGTGAGAGAGCTAAAACGGCACATTCAAAACATCGTTGCGGACATAAAAGAGAACAACGATAAAAAAATTTCACAAAAATTCAATAGATTGTAACATTCACTACTACCATGCTCGAATAATCTTCGTTGTGTAGGGCAGTATAACTGCTCGCAGCGACGCTCAACCTGCCGCTTTTGGAACACCCGGTTTCGATAATCGCGGTAACCCATAGAAGTTCGATGTCGCTTCGAATGCGGCCTCAAACTATCGCCGCCGTTTAAAAACCCGCCAGTGGCACATTTTTTATGGAAATCTTTCACATGTTCTCTGAAGCCAGGTGCATGCAATGACAATCAGGAACTACAGTAAAAAGAGTTCAGAATGAGGGCAATGCCTGGGATTATTAGATCAGCCTCACACATGACGCTACTTTCACGAACAATTTGCCTTCATTAAAATACAACGAGAATTGCAAGATCAATAACATGTGAAAACATCGACATTCTGTATGCACATACACGCACTTTAGCTGGCTAGTACCACTGAACTGTCGAAATACGTCTATAGACTTTGATTCCATTTATCCTTTCGTTCCCCTCGTCTCTATTGCCACACGTGTGCTGCAAGCGAAGCCTGACTGTTCCTTTCTACTCAATGCATTTAACCCTCAGATGAATTTAACTATTCAGCTGTCGAATTATGACCCGGAATGCAATTTATTTTCTGCCATTCTTCCAGTTGAAACCTCAGATATAGGTTCGAAGGGAAATCAGCATTAGCAGCTGTCGGTAAGTCGCACTGTGGATTCGCTATCTATAATCCTACAAAAGTAGACAAAGACAAAATAACCACGCGCACAATCCTGAGAATCACGAAAATAATTCACTCTCCATGAATCACTCCGACGCTTTCGAATTTTGGTCTTCATGTTTACTACAGATGTTTGAACTGTTCCAATTTTAAATGGATGAGAAACAAGTAGCTCAAATTTGAAGGAATGAATCTTGATCAACCTTTTGTTTACTAGGAGTTCAGATGTACTATAACAATTTTGCGAACTTTTAGAGATAGAGACAACCGTTTGAATGAATGAGTACTACAGGTGACGACTATTATCAGAATAATATATGGATCTTGGAAAAACGTATAAAGAAGCTTCTATTCTGTACTTGTCTTCAAGCCGTCTCCCTCCCCAACCTACACGCCACCAAAAAAGTTCGTAAAGTTATGGTAATATATATCATGAACATCAAACTGCTCTACTTGGTAGCCCGAACGTGTTTTCAAGGTCAAAACTGTCCTGTTGCGTCAATGTCCAAACGTCGAGGACAGGGTAGTGAGAAAGTCTTCAATAAGCTTGGAGGAATTTCAAGAGATCAAATTTTGTTTGATGTGTAAAAATGGAAGATGGGTTGCACGTCAAACTAGGGAGACTATATAGGGCTACGACTGGGATAACCCAAATTTTATCTATTATAACAATTAACCAGGTTGCGTGTAAAGCCATACTGGCTCCGCAGGTAATTGAGTTTCCGCATAGTGTTAAATGCCGATTCTCTCCCGACAAAAAACATAATAACAGATCATTACCGGGTTCCTTCCTATCTAAAACGTTTCCGAATTCACACATATAAGTTGCCGCTATCGATAAATGCGGCATAGAAGCTAACTTTCTGGAATGAGGAGAAAAAAAAAACGGAACAAACCACTGCTATGATTAAAAGCAGCGGCTTCGCACCATCTACAGGGAATAACAGAGCATTTCGCAATGCTCTATGTAATAAAAAATGCCATGAATAGAAAATACTGGCATCATTCGAAAGTTTCATACGTCTGACTGTTGAAGAAAAAGTGCAGAAAAAGCGCAATGATGTTCTTATCTTAATAAGCTGCTATGTGCAAAAAATTCTTTGCTTTTTTTAACTGTTAGCGGAATGAACCCTGAACGAAAAAAAAGCGGAAAAAATGCGACGACTTCGTTGTGAAAACTGCACTTCGTTTCACACGTTTACAGTAGTTGAAGAAAACTACGCTACTATTCAAAAACTTCATTTCCCAGCTTGCTGAAAGTCTAGTTGCCAATCGATATGTTCTTGAAAAAATATATAAGATTTGGTGGCATTCAGAGATATACAAAATACAGTTCTAGCTTCTTTTTTTCTATACCTTATAACGTTACCGAAATTCAAATGACTACCAAAACTGACGACGCGCAGTGCCCTTTTTGCTGACTTGGTTAAACTGTTGGAAATCACGTTCACTTGAACAAAAGAAGTATAGATATGTGATGCCACTAGATTGCACATTATTAAGGCTGCAGTTCAACAAAGGGATCAAAGCGAGCAGAATAAAATATGTGAAAAAAGCGAAGATATTTCCGGATAACAAAACATTTCAAGGATGCGCTTCTTACCTGCTCTTGGCTTACTAAGACCAGTTGATTTGGCGTTGCGAATACGACCGATCAGATTGATTGCTGCCACTTTATAGCCTTGTGCATGGCGAACTTTGTCGAGTATTGCCTTCTCCTCAATTTCAGACTGAAAAGTTACGATTGCACTCATGATGGAATGGAGAAGTGAGACTGCAAAATGACCTCTATACCCCGTAGTCGAGAACCAGAATCGAAAATTTGATCGAACGCTTTAGTATCGAAGAACATTGTATAATGAACATGATGGTTTTACAGTAAAGGTTCGTTTTATGCGCGTTCTTATTTTGCCCCGACCGGAAGCCTTGAGTCCCATCTGTCATAGTCAACTGATAAAGTTAAAAATACTGCGCTGAGCAACGTACGTGACAGTCAGTGGCAAATGATAGCGCGATTAGGGCGATGAAAGAACGCTCAGAAGCAGAGAAAGTATACATGATAAAAGGTTTCATGTCGTCAACTACTGGTAGCATAAAGAACATCCAACAAGTCTTCTAATAATACTAGAAATGTCGCAAAGTAGTTATGAACTTACTGTCTGAAAGAGTGTAGACCACATGAAAGTAACTTTGATTAAGTAGAAAACGGGTAATAGACTCACGTTTCTAACTGCCTCCACTTCTGGGCAAACTTCTAAGTACTGCGAGAAAATCTTGTTCAAAAAATTCACTCGCAGCGAAAAAGGAATTTTACTATTCGTCGGATCCCGCAGTTTTGGAATCGATTGTGACTGGCTGCCCTGTAACAGAAACAGTAACAGCGATGAGTGTTCTGTAGAAGTGCACTATGTGGGAGCCGTACCGACACCAAGCTAGTTCGTGCTGTTCTTGCTTCTCCTTTGGCTATCGAGCCAACGATATTTGGACGCCGATGGCCATACATCTGTTCCAAGGTAATCGGCTTCTGAAAGTTTTCGTTTCGTTACACTCCGTAGTCTTCTAGGTCGCAATTCATCGGAGAACATGCATCTCTAATGGGCATTGAAAATCTCTTAAATAATATGCATGCGCTCGCTAAATGTCGCCTTTAAGAAAACTAAGCGAATTTAATTAACTTTCACTCCAGAGACTGTAACAGAAAATTAGATGCAATTTGCGAGATGTGTAGTCTTAAAACTTACCATTGAGCTGAGAGTTGGAGAAGTTGATTTTTCCTTTGCTAACGAAGCCATCCTGGCCTGAAGCTGTTCACTTGCAGAAGGTGCTCTTCTAGTCGCTACTGAAGCCATCTTTATGGCGCGATCTTGCACCTGAAAATCCTCTATTGAAGCAACAGAATTGAGAGACGAATCAACTGTCGGTATAGTGTAGCGAAAGAGATCTACAAAACACCAAGAAACATTTAGAGAGTACCTTTTTTACTAGAAAAATTAAATATTTTGAAGCATTTTGAATGCTCGTTATCTTATATATTTGGTTTTCCAAAAAAAAAGAGATTAGGGTCGCATGGTGATGCGATGACCAGCTCCCGTAACGCTACGCCCCCTCATATTTACTCGTCCTTTCTCCCACTGTGATCCTCCACCATGTGGATATCTCGGAACTGGGAGGTCGGATGAACAGGTACTGAAGTAACTGTAAGATTCAAACAGAATCTTCTTAGCGTTAAACAATCGTGGTAATAGTATAGCAAAAGCTTAAAGATCGGGTTGTGCAGTCTACCCTCAAAATTTATCCCTTTTGTAAAAAATTTCGATCGATCAAATGTGCAGCTAATATGAATTCAAGTAAATAAATAATTAAACCAATACTCAAGAATAACAATGATTATAAATTCAGAGAAAAATACAAGAAAATAATCAGCAATCTTAGCTCCCAGAATTCGCTATATTAGCTTCAGGGGTGGATAAATCAATAATTCCAAGGCAGAAAAGTAGTTGCTAAAATTATCATAAATAATTATAGCAACATTCAATCCGCTTGGATCATTTAGCAGGTGATACATCGCATAGTTAAGCTATAGAATATGCAGTCGTTTTTAGAGTAGTAAATGCTTATGTTATGAACAGTAGTTGTATGCCATAAACGTAGAATTTACTCAGAAACTAATTCTAAATCTTACAAGGCACTTAAAATTACTGCCTTGGCAAAGTGAGATTTGAGTGAAGGATTGGATGAACACAATGAGGCCAGGTTCATGCACTGATCTGACCTAGAGATAGATATCTTGGGTAAAGCGAAGGAGAAGGCGTGGGACACCTAGGCTACTTAAAAAAATCCATTCAAATTGTATCCCTCAGAAAATATCTTGTCTTTTACGTGTTTGTAGGCGTTAAGAAATTACGCCATGGTACGCCGACGCTCACGAAAAAAAAATGTTTTCCAATTGTATCCCTGGGAAAATTCTTGTCTTTACGTGTATGTACGCGTTAAGAGATTACCGTTAGAAAACTACATGTCCACTTCTTTTTCAGGAATAACTCTTGGTCCTAAGACGACTTGCCTTAACACTGCTCGGAAAAACTGTAGCGTGGCCTTTTAGGGATATTTCCAAAGAATCAAAAAATGAGCTGCGCCACGTACTCGATTTATACTGAAAAACAGGCAAGCCTTCTAAATTATCTGATCACAAAAAAAAACATTACAATGGATCAGAAGTACTGAAAATTCTGAAAGCGTTATATTATTATGAAGGGCGAATTGAAAAGGCGTGTCATGACGTGTACATTGGTACGCTAACACCCTTGTATTTGGTATGAGTCATAGTTTCGTAATTGCGCCCCTACTTGACGATGACTCATCGTCTCTCTTTATCTACATTTTCTTAAAGCTGTCAATAAACGGAAGGAAGCACACCGGTAGCATAGGTCATGTGAAGCTGAGGGTCTATTAATAAGATCGCCCAGACTTTGTTCCCACATCACCACATCACCTCTGACGTTTCTTACGCCCTCGTCTCTCCCTATCAATCCTTTGACTCGCCCACAAGACTCATTCTTTGTACACTTCCCAACCACGGGGGGGGGGGTTGTTGATGATGTTGAATTTTGGAAAGGGATCAGATTTCAGGTTAACATTGAAACTGATTTTACGGTCTCGGAAGGCACTCAAAAATGGGAAGAGAAATTTTGTAGGTATTTTCTCGCTGAACTCGGATAAATGGATAAAGTATAAAGCATACGGCGTTGATCAATACCGTTTCAGAATGCGCCGCACATTCTACTTCCACTCACATTCGTAGTGGCAATTTGAATGCGACCTATACAATGACTTGCGGGGGCCAGCCGATGTACAAGTCAGTGTTTTTATCCTCCCAGACAAGTCTGGTACCAATTAACCGACCCCGGAGGGATGGAAGGCTTGGTTGGCCCGGGCGACTCACGACCCAGGATTTGATCCCCGGACCGCTCGCGTGGTAAGCAGCGCCACCTGCCGCTAGGCTACTTTCCCTCGGAACTCGGATAATTTTTGGAAAGTTCTTTTGAAAGTCGACAGTTATGTGTACCCTCCCATCCTCTATGCATTTTCCACGGAAAGAGGGAAGATTGGACGTATTACCACAGGGAACCAGTGTCAAGCCCCCTCCCTCTAAGCATGAATTTCACATCTTCTGGTGGAAGTAAAGCCTGGTTTTAAGTAGTATGGGAAAAGGCTGGGATTGCAGAATAGACCTGGAGGCGAGGATGAATTGTGAGACCCTAACTCTCTGACCCTAGCAGACCTCAAGGGTGCTGATCTCAGATTTTTCCCCCAAAAAGGTTGGGCTTGCCTGCAGAGCTAATCGATGCCATAAGCTAATCCGTGAAACCTGAGTCACACAGCGACAGCTAGCAATGGCTGACAAAAGCACAGAACATAATTTCTCTACCCACATGGGACACACAGTGTCAATACTACGACTGGAATTTCGTCATATGTCCGACACGAGAGACGTCCTTTTTTAGTGGACAGAAAAAAATTCCCACAACGTTGACATGCGTCGGACAAAAGTTTCCACTATAATGTGCTACTTACTACTTACATATTACTCACTTATTACTATTTATGCGTAATATATGCATGTTGCGGCTCAAACAGACCTAAACGACGAAATATCATGCCCAACTTTTACTACTGCCAACAACGCGTTAAATTTTATTTCGCAATTCTCCGACATACGTGCTAGTTCGCTAGTTAAACAGAGAGAATCCCTCTGACACAACCGTCACACGACTGTGAATAAGAAACATTGTCCGAGGACACGCACTGGTGCACGTACACAAAGCCAGCTCGCTCCCGGCTGGTTCATAATGAGTTTCTAGCCAAACGAAAAAATTATACTGTCACAGCTGTAGATCAAAAGGCGACTGTGGTAGTAGATCAACTCAACACATGGTACACAATGTGTTAAAGATTTTGACACACTGGCCAGTACGTCTCGATACATGAGCAGCCGGGTCAAATAGTAAGATATTTGTTTGCAGACTCTAAAATTCCCTCGCTTACAAGGGAGGTCTTTCAGGGCAAGGTGCGCTTTTTGGAAACGGTTTGAGTACATGTTGTAGGGACGCATGTATGGACCATAAAACCATGTTTCGTTTTCGCTGAACGGTTTTTATAAACACCAAAAAAGTGGTGAATAATACTCTTGATGGTTCAAATCCCCGCGGCGACTAAATTTTGAATCAAGGTTGCAGACACTTGTTGGCTTTCAAAATGGTCCTGGCGATGATTGTAATCATGATATTTGATATTCTGGCAGATTTGGACCACACGTAGCGCCAACCCAAATGCAAAAAGTCGCCACGGGGTCACAACCCTTAACAGTACCTTTTTTTGGTAATGCTATATCCGTTCAGCAAAAAGGAGACATGGTTTTGCGTTCCCTACATGGTCGTTACAAAATATTTATTTATTATTTTATTTGATGCACGCATAGGTGCGCTATATCATAACCATATGCATACTGTATGTGCAAATTTGCAAATCAAGTTTGATTGACCTTGACTCGTTAGGAAAAGAAGCTAGTACGCACCAGAAAGAAGTGAAATTTTTGAGCATTCAGAGAAATTGAGTAGACCAACATGTTCACCACCGGTGACTCTAGATAGGCGGATGGCGCTAGGGATAACGCCACTCCTAGACGAGCTCAGAGCATACGTACGGAATCCGAAACTGAATTTTCGGATGTTAGGTATTCCCTACCCCTAACAATTCAGTTTCGGACCGCCTTTGAGATCAATTCAGTCTAGAACAACCTTCGAGACTCAACTAA
>MU869459.1:0-11997 GCA_036418205.1 Ostertagia ostertagi | reverse complement strand
ATTGTTACTTTACAATCCCCCAATTTTTTACCTTTTTCTGAAAATTCCTGGGTTCATTGCGCAAATTCGTATGTGTGTACCAAATGCCATCCAAGTCGGGCTGGGAGCTACAGATCCGCCAACCAAACTAACATTGCTTTTGTTGGAAGGAATACTACCGTTTGGAATGCTCAACGGTTCTCCTCAGGTTTCCTAAAAGACAGTGAAGTTTTTGAAAGGATGCCGGCAATCGTCTTCAAAAAGATGGCCCTAGTTAAGCCAGCTGAGAAGGGGCTGCACCAGACTTGTGCTGAAATGGTAGGATACTTTCACTCTGATGGAATGATGATGCGCAAACATTCCTATGGATTTGATTCCGCAAGATATTCTGATAAATGTGTTCACCTGCCCCTCACGCGCGCTCAAAAAGGGTGCGTTTTTGACCCTATGTTGCAAAAAAGTCTCCGTAAAAAACTGCCCACTTAGGCTGATAAGTTCTAATTTTTCTGTCGTGCAATGCAGACCCTACGCTAACCAGCTGTACACTTACTTTGTCCAGGCCTTACTTTTAAGCAAGTAACAGGGATGATTTATCAGAGGATGTCAAAACCGACCTGCCTCTACTTTTTAACTCAAAAAATTCCGAGCTTGGATCGTGCAAGGTTGCCACTCTAACTGTTAGATGAGGGGATCCTAGTAAGTCATTTTATGATTAAACTAACTCCCTCCCCGGGTTTTGAACTGAAATATTGCTGGTCCAATACTCTTGGTGAAAAAACGACATTAAGATATCCGGTACCTATAGATGCAACAATATTTCTAGCGAGCTTCTTTGGGCAGTTTTTGAGGGACGGAGGAAGTGCTGCGCAAATAGTGTGTTTGGCTGCACATAATGAAAAAAAAACGAACTTATAAATAACGGGCGGAAGTGGTGTAGTGACAAGTGGCGCGCTTACCACGCGAGCGGTCCGGGGATCAAATCCTGGGTCGTGAGTCGCCCGGGCCAACCAAGCCTTCCATCCCTCCGGGGTCGGTTAATTGGTACCAGACTTGTCTGGGAGGATAAAAACACTGACTTGTACATCGGCTGGCCCCCGCAAGTCATTGTATAGGCCACATCGCATTCAAACGCCACTACGAATGTACAAATGGAAGTAGAATGCGTGCCGCATCCCAAAAAGGGATTGATCAACGGCAAATGCTTTATCCTTTATCCTTTATCCGGCTATTACCTCCTTCTTAAAAACAAGCATTGAAAAAAAAAAACAAAAAAAATCCCGCACAAACGAGTTCGAAAATTAGCTTAGGAATGAAGCTCCTACTATAGAAGGAATATAGAAGGAAGCTCACTTGAGCTCTTGACATGCCTTTTCTTGTTAACTACTGTTCTCAAGGCTCAGCAGATTCTACAAATGTTTGACATATGTTTGTTTTGTAGGATTGTGCTTGAGCTTGTCCGACATGTGTCAGAGTTCTCTAACACTTGAGGACGCCGCCTTTGTATGGGTAAACATTGATACGGTACGCAATAGAAACGTACTTGGAAGACGGTCTAAGAAGTCGCCCCTTGCGCGAGCCGCGGCGCCCCAAGAACTTAGTTCACCGTTGCGCGCTGTAGGTGACGCTCGCCGGCGTCTTATGGCTGTTGAAAAAATTTTCAAACTGCAAGGCTCAGGACCCGTCTCTCCAGACGATCGACACAACGCTTTCCTGGCCCGTCTGTGTAAGGCCCCATCCTGCATTGCATTTGTTTTAGCTTGGTCCTGATAGCTTGATACGTTTCAAGCTGCAAGGACCTGGATACGGTAGATGGCCGCCGCGTGCGGTGACCTACTTTCGCGCTTTGCCGCGCAACGCTGCGGAGGAACTCTTGGCCTCGCATCTAGTACCGTCACATGCCTTCAAATGACCAGAAATTGTGCAATTGCAGAAATTGACGTGGCATTGGCACACGTGGCTAAATTCTCGATGAAAAGGTGACATCACGTGTGCTCAAAGATGTTCTTGAATCGATGCCACGTTAATGCCACGTCAATTTCTGCAATTGCACAATTTCTGGTCATTTGAAGGCGAGGGTATATGTTTTTTACATTTTTCAAAAATTTGTCATAATTTATCTATCAACAATTTCATCAGTGATGATACATATGGTTTCCCGGCTCTGAAAATGAGTGCATACTGTTTAAGAGCATTGACTAATGTCAAATAAATCAGATTAAAACTATGACTGTTTCGTGGCGAAATCGTGCGCCACATGTGGACACACGGTGCGCCATGTTTTAAAAACTAGTTTTCCGTTTCTTTAGCAGCAATGTCCCAGTAAATTTGTCCGTCGGAAAAACAGACGTTTGATAACAGATCTTTGATTCGACCTAAAGCGGGCTATGAAAGTGCTCTTCTTATTCAAGGTTTGCTATGTTCGAAAGGAAGGGGATTTGTATCGAAACCCAATTGGGTAGTGGGAACTGAAGTTCTGCTAGCTTCTTGTTCCAAATTCTTCGCCTGCACCAAATCGGAGGATATCGGAGGACATGTGTCAAATACATGCCAGAAATGGTTTGAGTCCAAAACGATTACACTTGTGATAAAGCTACTCTCGTAGATGTACTCCAGCAAATAGTGCAACCTCTCCGAGAGGCGAAAAATGGCACTTTACCAATGTAATAAACAGCGCCGAGGAAGAGGTCCGTAACTTCACTTTTACAAAACCGGAGGAGTTCACTTAGGTGACTGCTAGTCCATTTCCAAGGGAACATATTTTTAGGGACCTGAGAAATAGCCAGAAACTCCGGGAAAATTACCCTACCCCACCCCTGCCCAAGAGATATTTTGTAACCTGAACAAGAAGAGAATAGAATTTTTCTTTCGCGAGGAAAGCTAGCTTCGGATTGGTGGGAGTGACCACTTGGAGTAGAGTGAGAGGGACGAAGGGAGTATTGAATATGTAGAACCATTAGATGCGCGGCGTAAACCATTAGATGTGAAAAATAATAATATTACTGTAGATAGTGAACGAATCATAATTGATATAAGATCAAGAAAAATTAAATTCCGCAGCGATTTTCTGCTTGCTTCGGATCGAGTAAAGGCAAGAATTTCACAGCTAGGTCACATGGCGTATACATGTGACCTAGCTGCGGAATTTGTTCCCTAAATGCGTTCGTTTTATCAGCGATCACTTCCTTCCTGGCACCAGGAAACGAGCAGAAAACGGATCAAAACAAGACTTAGCAGGGCCAGTGGTAAACAAAATGGTCAATAATTTTGATAGGTTGTAATATGAGTTCTCGCAGCTTTTCGTTTTTGCTTGACTTCACCTCGCTCTTTTTGAACTTCAGTAGGAAATTTTGTTACAAGAAAAAAAACACATTTTTGACCTTTTGTTCTATCCTAATCCTGAAAAGCAGCTCACGACATTTGTTGTTTACGGAGAGGGTAATATAGCGAAGAGAGCGATTTGGATTTGCTTCTTACGCTCAAAAATGGCAACTTCGACGAAATTCGGCTAAGTGCGTAGCTCTGAACATTCCACAAAGAAGAGAGGTGACTGTATTGAAGACCAGTCGATTAGCAGTAACTTGTGGCTGACAAACACTGCCCACATTCTCTTCCACCGTTTGTATGGCGGGCCATCGTCCTATTCAGATTTTGATGTTCTTGGCCAAACTTGACTTATCAGAGGTGAGCCCCTATCCAGATCGAAATTTTCGAATCTAAAGACCTAATAACGAGCAAATCAGCGTTATCCAACGCGCTGTCGAGAGGACGATGCTAGGAGTAACCCTATACACGCAAGTGCAGAGGGGAATCCGGAGTTCGAACTACGCCAACGATCGAAGATCAGGGACGCTGCCGTTTTCGCCAAGGAATCGAAGATAAGGTGGGCCGGACACGTCATGCGATTTTGCGATGACCGTTGGACCAGAGCGGTTACCGACTGGATCCCTCGGGACGTCAAACGAACACCTCTGGACGACCGCCGGCCCGATGGTCAGACTTCTTCACGAAAGCTCTGAACGAAAGGAATGAAGGACTTCGTGTCCCTCGAGCGAGGAGGATCCACTGGACCACTCTGCACGCGACAGGGACGAATGGAGACGTTGCTGGCGCCCGCTCGAGCAAATCGACGATCAACGGGACGACAGGTGATACAGGTGAACATCGAGCATTCAAAAACTGCTTCTTCGTGAACAAACAAATATTCTTGACGTTTTTCTGATATCGGAGAAAAGCAAAGGGTCGGAGCGGTGTTAAAGAAGCTTTCCTTTACACTTATTTTGTGAACTTCTTGAAAAATCGATTAAAATGCCTGCGAATCTAGTGAAGTTGAATTTTTCACGAGATGATGATAAGATGCGCGAAGAGGAAGAAACTTCTCCCTAACAGTTTAGTTATCCAACTTTCCCGCCATGAAAAAAAATTAAACAAAGAAACAAAACTCAAACAAAATACTACACCTTACAACTGTTCACCTGAAGGCATTCCGCTATTAGATAACTGTTTTTCTCAAAACGTAATAAAAAAACTGGAACTGGATGGCTTACAGTTCCTCAACAGATTTCGAAAATTTCCACTTCTTTAATCCATTGCAGACCTCCGTTAGGTGTGCACTTTCCTTGGTTTGCCGTCTGCTCCGTCACTAACCGTAATTTAACAGTAATTTTATGACTATACTAACATGTGATGACTTCTGCGCTCGGAAAAACTTATTGATGAATTTGTTATGTAGAAAAATGGCAACTAAATCGAAGATAGACCTCGTTTTCGCGCGGTGGCGTGCTGTACATGGCGCAGCAAGCGGTCAGCAATGGATCAGAATGAGTTATAAAAGCTTCAAACTTCAAAATTCAAAGTATAACACAATTAAAAAACTGATGAGCTGACCCCTTCTCTTGCGATCCGTTTCTTCGTAGCTCCCAACAGCTCTGGACTAGTCTCTTTGACATCCTCCGTAGAATTGGAAGTTGCTGAAGACGAGGTTTCCACGTCCTTGGTAACCACGACCGATTTGCGTTCCAATTCTTTCTTAGAAGACTTCAGCAGAGGTGATGGATCTGACGCCACCTCCGGAGACTTGGAGGGGGAAGCACTGGCTCTTTTGGAATGACTTCTCTCCCTCTAAACAGAACGTTTCATAATTACACATTGTGACAAAAAGATTCAGAGTAGCTGAGAAATTCAGAAGCACAGCGGTCAATGATCCCACCTTTTTTGACAAGACATTCTCCTCTTTCACCTTTTTTCGCTTAGGCTCTGGAGTATCCTAAACTCCAAACAAGTTAGTAAACGAACAAAAAAGATACAGTTCTGCAGCTTCAAAATTTCATGGGGGAGCACATGAAGGAGCTCAATCCCGAACAACTCCCAGCTGTGAATGTGACATAACGAAAAAAGACAATGAGATGGATGTCGACGTCAGCACCAGGCAAATATGGTCGACGGACTACTTGAACTCGGTCCTTTAGACCACCTCAATTTGATGCTTCCGCCTACGCTCTCTCCCCTAAACAGTGGCTTATGACTACTGAGATATCACACATTCAAAATTTGCCACACTGTGATTGTCTCATCCACCCCAGAGTCCCTCCCCCTCCATGGCGTGGTCCTAGGGCTCCCACCTAAGATTTGGACCGACAGGCGCATCCTATCGCCCTGTGCTCTCACCACCGTGCAAGACCATAGAAGGACTTCACGTACCCGTAAACTCAGCAACTACGTATAGAGAAAGAAAGCGGTCCCGTGAAAAATCCCACAAAATGTCCCAATGTACCTTCACGCCCAAGCAGATGAAAGGCCGAAAGACATATTCGAATCACGATTCGCTACAAAGTTCGATTCGCAACATGATATGCCTAATGCAGCATGTCCATTGTACGTGCGCCTAATCATCCGGGCGTCCCGTGCTGTTGAAGAGCAGCTCCTACCGCAGCTTTCAAAGAATCGTATCGTAAAACTACTAAGCTCATAGTAGGGTAGCACATTGACTGAATTTAACAGAACGAGTTCCAGTGCCTTGACGAAGAGCGGGTTCGATCAGATACTTGCGAGAACGAGGACAATGGCCTCCCTACAGGGCATATCCTAATCCTTTCCCCATCTACAGAGCCTTCAAAATTTTCTTCTGTCTTCCCAAATTCCGCTTAAGAAAGGCATATGTCAGAGATATATCTGTGCTGAAAGAGCATGTACTACTTGTAGGTACACGACAGTCCGTTAGAGAAACTTCGAAAAGGACTTTCTTCTCTTGCCTGGGGCCCAGGAAAGATACGGCCTAGCTGAGCGCCTCCTCCTGGCTAAATCGTCCCGTTTATTACGTACAACAACAGCAGCACCCTAAATCCGCTGCTCACCGTCACTCGAGCACGTGTTCCTGTTGTCACGTGTCAATGCTGCATGGGCGCCAAAACACGGCCCCCATTGCGAACTCTGACATCTCCCTAATGGGACTCAAAAAAAAACCGACCTCGAAAAGAGTAGAAATTTCGTCTTCGCTGAGAAGCCGCCGCTTGCTTGGTCCAGCTTTCAATTTTTCCTTCACTTCTTCAAAAGATGGCTCATACTCTTTATCCTTCTTCTTCTTTCGCTTTTTCTCTTCTTGCTTCATTCTTTCCAATTCTGCAAGTGGAGTAGGAATGTACTCGGCGACCGCATGTTTTTGGTGGAGACAGCTGAAAATGAATATGCATTTAATCCTAAGGATGAGCTATTATAACCAAATGCAGATGAGTGGAGTCAGCGAGCTATTCCCTTCACTATGCCTGAAAACCAAGCACCAATAAAATCCCAACCATAACCGCAGCCATGCTTATTCACTTACATTTGCCATGCATCCATACCACCAAACTCTCAAGAAAAAATACGAAAGGAAAAATTAGGCAACAGTTTCCAAGCCTACCTTGCGTGAAGCCTTGCTGCTAGAGGGAGTGCTTTCCGTCACGTCGAGCAGAGAAGTGCTCTCATCCAACAACTCTTCTTGCGGCAAAGAGTCATCGGTTGCTGTTTTCGCAATCTTCTTGGCCTCTTGTCGAAGTCGCAAAAGTTAAGTAGCAAAGATATGCAGAACAAATCATCAAACAAAGCCGCAACGACCACGACCAGCTTTCGCGTCACCAGAAATTCTTACTGCAACTATTCTGGATTATCTTTTTGTGCCGGCAAAAAACTCAGTACAAGGTATGAAGATTTCAATAAAGAAAATCTATGAACCTTAAAGGCAAAGGTCGGGCTCAGGCACGCTAGAGAAGTAATTCCCGTGCCTGGAGGTTGTATGTGGGTAGCTGCACACATTGCAGCAACTTCCCACCTTGAAAAACCCGTTAAGGCCCCGGGGCGTTCGGTTTCAATCCAGGGCCGCCTGGTCAATCCAGGACCGCCCACCTCCGGAAGTGGTGCGTGGCTGGCATAACGTGTGAAATCAGCTAGGTTGATTGCCGTATCAACCGAAACGACTGACATCTCCAGAAAACTTGTTTGTACGTGCCTCTTCCCCAAGCCAGCCTCCTTCACTGCTAGTGGGAAAGAGGGTTTTGTTAACGGCCTTGTCGACGGTTTTTCTCAGTTTTTTCTCCACTGTCGTTCCACTTCGCATCTCTATACTCAGTTTCAATCGCCATAATACCCCCTTATTGAGCCCGACTTTTGCCTTTAATTCGTAAATCACATTACTGTAGCATACATTATACGAAGTTAGCTGAACTTTTGGTCTTGAGTTCTTGTCATCAGAAACAAAGAAGTGGTTAGGTTTTGGGAAATATTGACATGGCCGGAATCAAACAGAGGGGCATTTGTGGTGGAGAAGCAGGAGGAAATGGCCACAGCTGATAAGGTTATAACAGATCTTTGGGGCGGACCTGATTAGCAACTGGCAAGGGCATTGACGCGTTCCCGAAAAACATCATGACGGGTATTTTTTAAATAATTTTACCTGCCTGCATATTATTTGGGCACACGTTCATTTCCTCAATTTAGCCTCGCATTCACAACATACCTTTGAACTCTTCAGATTTTGACTTCGATGCGTGGAGGTAAGACCACTGAACGCCCCGATGAAATTCGAAAACCTCCTATCATACAAAAAACGGGTCATAAACTCGCCTTCGTAATGGAGAGTCTTAATCCTTTAGGGCATGAACCTTGCATCGCGTCGTTTGAATCTTCCTGCCAGCTCTTCTGCGATCTGGCTGAGAGATAGAAAATCCTGAAGAAAACAAGAACAACTTAGAGATGATCGATTGGCACACTGCACCGACGTTCACAATCCTGTCGAATGTCCGACCAAACCATGATTGGCTAGACCACAGTGATACTCCTAGTGAACTTCACAGCAATCGTTTCTAAATGGTTTTCACCTAATGAAAGTATAATCTCAGTATTACCAAATGAGACGATGAAGAATCGCTTTTGGCAGCGGCTAGCACGGTGTTACCGTCGCGCATGTCAATGTCGCCATGTGACTCCTGGTTGGGTACTGAATAAGCTGTCTCTGCAGGTACTGCATATGGTACATGGAAAGTTGACGGAGCTGGTGCGTAACCTGAAATATATAAGTTAGGACCAGGACACATTACGAGTGGTGAAAGTCATCGCACGAGCGAATGATCAGTGCCGGCTGAACAAGCACGCTCTCCGTGCACTACTTTGACAACGTTTGCATAGTAGCCATAAACTTGGCAGTGGAGGCCGTCATCAGACGTGGTTGCTTCACTGTTGAGGAAATATAAGCTGATATCCAAGTCTCGGCTAGCTAAGTTGCCTTGCTCGTCCGGGGCCGTATTCCCGCGATCGACGTGGTGCTCCATTCTATTGAGTGAAAGATGCAAGGCTTTGAAGTCGATCCACCTTAATAGGAGCCTATCTGGATTACCAACAAAAGTGAGCAAAACGATGGGACTTACGCATTGTATGCGCCAGCAGGCAATGGTTCCAACGGGATCGTCCTGCACGACGAATTATCACACATCTCTTCTTGCCTCTAACTGAAATAATGGCCAAAGTTCTTAGGAAAAGAATGTTACATTTCGAATTCAAACGAAATGAGCTTGAAATAAAAATGCACTGATCAATCGTGACGAAAGCTTAGAAACCATCCAAATTTTGACTTTGTAGTGCAGGTGGTTTTCTTTTTCTCAAGAACCCACACTTTTGCTATGCTTGCGGACTCCCTGCAAGCACCGACATCAGTGACGGGGTGCCTCGAAAAGAAAATCTTCTCCCATGCGTGCTTCTGACGTTCCTTTATGTAATTAAGATGTAGACACATCTCGAGGAGTGATATAAAAAACTCCGAGTTTTATTTGGTTTTCTTAACCAAAATAGATAGGTGTATTTAATAGTATGCTTGTATGCTAGCCACAAATATTTTAAAAGGAAGGACTTTCCTACAGAAAACAAATATGGAAGCATCCCCCTTTTCGTGCAAAGAGTGCACCGACATGGCGTCATGCCTCCGCTTGCGAGTCTGCAATGACACACACAAATACTCGTCCGCGCAGAAACAACTGTACTGATGCACTAGCATCAGTCTCTAGTTGGATCACACAGCCATGAGCAGCAGAGGGCTATGCCGATACGGGGACACTCCCCTACTAATCAGGCCCACATCTTCCTTAACACACAGCACGCCGTATGTGCGTTAGGGCCGTCTTCCATCTAAAAACAAGCAGGCTGTATGCCAGCAGACCGCCAGGGACAAAGCTGTGCCCAAAACCGCTATCATTGCGTTGAATGAACGCTCCCATTGATTCAGATAGGCTGCTTTCATAGTCTACGCCGTCGCGGACGCAATCCGCATGGTTCGTATGGATCGCACGGACAGTGCGAAGAGCGTTAATGCGTGCACTATGCGCAGAGTCGACGCCCTGACGCGCAAGACGTCGACTCTGCGCCATGTACGCGTTGTGCGCCAGAGCGCGTGTTGACGCTCTTCGCATTGTCCGTGCGGTCCCGCACAAAACGTGCCGACGACGCAGACTATGAAAGCAGCCTCAGGGAGTATCCAGAGACGCCGTTTGAAGAGCCATATTGGCTGTTACTGCTGCATATGGTCCTAGAACGAAATTAGCTAGGTCACTAAACTAAAACAGACCTCTTACTAATAAAATACAATCGACATCACTAGTACAGCCACTCCTACAGATGCGCACTACTACATCGGATTGCACACGGTGACCACAATACAAACACTAATGACGCTCTGAAAGGGAATTCATGAAACAAGTCAGTAACTGACGCCGCGCTCGAGTTTCACATTTTTTCGAAAGGATCCACATGGTGTTTCTCTCATTATTCATCGTTCTCATCAAGTCACACTAAGATAAGTAGTCTTTATTGTATCTATGGCACTTACATGTCAATGAAGGTCATGACTAGGAGGCACGCAAACAACGGAAAATGTATGTAAACACGCAATGCAATAAATGCACTAATAAAACACACCGGATTTAAAACAAGCTAAAAAATTCGTACCTAAAAAATGAGCATTGTAAGCAAACTATGAAATCATCTACATATTCTACGACATACAAGAACAAATTATGTAATTACAGTAGGCGCCGTTCTTTGTGTGAATTGCTCCATTTTGCAGAGATCCAGTGCAATGAGGACCAACGGCTTGAGGAGCTCCTGTAACCAGCTACTTTAAAAATTATATTTATTGAAGACTGGTGTTCAATGAAGACATCAAAATTACTCGATCATATACGCAATAAAGTAATATCATCGTCGAACCATACAACCACACAATTAGATGACGTTTAGAAGCATTTGTATTTGTGAATTTTTGGATGGAATAGCCGTATTCGTTGTGTTAACGGTCACGGGCTGCTGTTAACCAAGGCGTAAGAGTCTAGCCAAAAAAATGCTTTGTGTAGTATAAAGGCTAAGCCTTTCAAGGGTGGAAATGAAGCAGAGATGCTGTAATGGCGTGCATTTACGAGACGCCCCAAATATCACTACAAAAAGCCGAATCACAAAGAGTTGCGGTTGACAAGTTACCGGGGCGGGCTTCAAAGGGGTCGTGGTGGTGGAAGCTTAGGTCTTCTGAAACACGCGAGATCGTTTTCAGAGATTGGGAGCTCTTTATACGTCTCAGCACACGTCACATGAAGCGAAATTGTTGAAAATATGTAGGAAGTCGCTGCTTCAGATCTGCACAGGTGTATTTACCCACCCCTCCCACTCCACTCCCGTTCGGCAGCAGTTTTAGAGGGGCTTTAGGGGCGGAGATGGAGTGCGTCATATGGCGCAGGGCAGGACCAAACACTGTTGAGGAGACATTGTGGTGGAGGTCGTGAAAAGAGGTCGTACGTCTGTCATGTTCAGATATGAGTTCCTTGATCTTAAATTCCAGACCTGAACTGGAGCAATTATTACCTGAGCAGGTGCAAAGAGCCTGTTCGCATCATTCGCCGGTATGTATGAATCTACGTAAAGACGAATAGTGGCTCCTGCCGATCCTGTTCCGGAAAGACGGAACACTAGACGTGAACCATCTTCAAACACAATACGCAACCCCTGAAATGGAGGCGCAGTATAAGAACAAACATAACGCTCAGGCAAAATTTAAAAAAAAGCTGTTCAACGGCAGTCATATAATAACTAAGATTCTAACGCTAAAATCGCACCACGTGCAGGTAAGATTATTCCTCGCAGAATTAGGAAATAAATTTGTGCGTCCACTTTGACGGCATTCTTTACAAAGGCCTAACTACCACAGCTGAGAACACATATAATCACAAGAATGCTCAGTTGTGGGCAAAACCTTCGCCCCACCGGGATTCGTACCCGATCTCTTCGCTTTCCGGGCAATTGTGCTACCAGTTACACCACCGGGGCACCATTTCACCCCAACTCAGCTTCGATGGTAAAGTTACCATAGCTTATCAGCATTCACACGTATAACGTGGTGAACCGGTTAGCCGAGTATCGGCAGTAAACCGCCGATACTGGCTAACCCGCCGAAAGCTTTATTAGACGTTACCATTTTGACTTGTTTTTATTGAATTGTGGTAGTGATTTTTG
>MU869458.1:12164-44357 GCA_036418205.1 Ostertagia ostertagi | reverse complement strand
CTACAATGTAGCATGGCTCACTCTTGGCGCGGTTGGCGGGGTACGCCCACCGACTATCTAATCACTCGCCGCAGGTCTATACGTGGCGAGTGATTAGATAGCAGAGAGAGCGTAGTGTTGAAGAGGGCACAGCGATGAGAGTCGCATCAAGTGCGCAAATCAACGGGCAAGGAAGGGTCCCATTTCTTTGGGTCCAGAGCCATTTCACATAGTTTCTTCTTCATCTCGCTCACTGACCACCTCTACCTCTATTTCCAATGAGCTTTTCATCGAAAATTCTGCCCTCTTAACATGAGATTGATGCATCAAGAATTTCGTCGCGCTGGCATTCGGTGACTCGGGATTGAAACAACAGACAAACCCATGTTCTTATGCTTTTTTTCTTACTACGACATTGATTCCATTCAAAGGAAACCACGAAATTTGGAACAAAAAAGACAACAAGCATGTTTTCAAATTCCTCATTGTTCACAATTTGTGACGATTTAAATATGCTTCGAAATTGAGCTAAGAAGGTGGGATCGGTTAGAGGAAGGGCTGGCGATTACAGTAGATCTAACAGCTTCCGCTTTCGCAATTTCGCCTACGACAACCTAAAAATATCAGCAAGTGAGAAGGCCAGTTTCTATTGTCTAGATTTTCCAACATTTAAACGCTACATACCTTTGAATGCTTTTATAATATTGAATCAAATTACAACAAAGGCAGTGTAAAACAGAAAAATTATTTTCGAGTGCCCGAGAAAGTTTTCTGAAAAGCCTGAATTTTGACGTGTAAACAAAACACAAAACGCTAGACATTTATTATGCACCAGCTCAATATTTCAGGAGAGCATAAGGTGTCAGTATTCGTGTTAGAACTGTTCATTCCTTCTTGTCGGAAGACTGCTTTTCTAAATCCTCAGTGATCTTCTTGATGTGTTCCGACATTTGATGGTATTTGAACAGATCAACAGGATGCACCAGTACGGTGTTCAGCTCGTGTTGGTTGTTAGAGTCAGTGTTCCCACTAAGGAACTGATTGAAAGAGGTTACTAAGTGCTCGCATGGATGACCGGCAGCAGAATATCGAGTCGGCTGTAGGACTATACGATCGCTTCGTTCTTTCCTCTCCTTTTCTTCCACCGGCATGCGAGCCAGTCGAGTAAGTAGTGATAGATTTGATGGTAATAGATTAGAGATACGTTCCAGATCCTCGTAATATGAACTTCTTCAAGAATTTAAAGGATTAGGAGATATCTCGTCCCTTGACCACTTTATCCTGCTAAGCGCAGCTCGATGCCTTTCTGAATAAAAGCAATTCCCGGCCGTAGAGCTCATCATCCCTTTCATTGGTCGATCTTTTGTCCATTCATGATCTAATCTCTGATTAGCTGATCGTGATCTGCACAACTGCAGCCAAAATGCTCAACTCTAACTAGCAATGTCTTTCGTGTTTCCTTCTGGAACTCCTTCTTAGTGTCCAGCGGTGCTGGTGAGACATCAAAATTCCACCAACATAATTGGGGTAAATTATTCATTAATAATTATCTGGGGAAATGAATGGAAAGAATGTTGATGCGTTTGTAGTGTACACAGCAGTTGTGAGTGTTATGATGCCGTCTGGAAGTCCTTCTTCCCAGTCAAAAATTTCTTCTTGAAGGAATCGTTCACGGTAGATTCTTGCATTCTTTCCCAACATGAATATGTCAGCCGTGATCACTAGGGACAACTAGAAGCTTCACGCGCGAGGATTCAGTTTCGAGGAGAAACAGACTTATAAAAATCACACTGCATGGACGTCGGGGGCAGCTTGGGCGGAGACGAGGGTACCACTGGAAAGAGCCCTTGATCTGGGCACCATTTATTAGGCGACTCGTTGATACAGTACGGGCTTCAGGCGTTTGACATTCGAAGAATACGACAAAAAGGTCAAAAACGTTGGTGCAATAGCACCCAGGAAAAAGCTAATTGCCCTTGTTCAATCCGCTAAATCTAAAAGGGGTCTCATCCAGTAAGGGGGGGGGCATCAAGTGGCTGCCCTCCCCACCCCCTAGACTGCCTACACTCCCCCTGGCGCACAGGTTTCTCGAAGTACGGGACCCCGTGAGCCAGGGGGAGTGAAGGCAGTCTGGGGGTGAGGGCAGCCACTTGACGTTGCATCACAATGCCCCCCCTTACTGGATGAGACCCGACAAATTCTAGTGCAACATCCCGACGAAACGGTGGACTCATGATTTCCCGGAATAAATCCTTTCGACACTATTGATCTCATCACTGAATGCTAGACGCCTAAAGCTTGACTGTAGAAAGCTGATCCGCATCTGCAATCGTTATGAAAGATCACACGCCTCTTAAATAAGCTTTGAAACTCTCAAATCATTCAACACACGTACTTAGACACAGACCTACAGACTCCTAAAACTTCCAAAGAAAAAGAAACAATGACCTAATTTCAGATGCCAATCCACTCCACGCTTAAAGGAAGCAGTCACGATAATTTTCATGGCAACGATAAGGAAAGCTATGTATTGGAGTGGATAGAGGTCCTGCCCAATGTTAGAACACGTAAAGTTTCAGTGGCAGTGGCCCCTTATCAATGAAGTGATAAGGAGCCGAAATTCACTCAAGTTCAGCAAAACCCAAGACTTATCGATGTGGAAAGGGGTGCGATAAGAGCGTGCTAGATATGATACCGTTATCGTTATCGTCCCGTTTTCATTCTGGAGTGCACCTCTTATCAAGCAGCCGCACCTTCTTATCTCATCGTATCATATCTTCCATGGGCTTACACTCGTCCAACAATTACTGCCTCACACCTTATCGATTGATAACGCGAGGGTAGCAAATCCAGCGTGGAAGCCAGCGTGACTGCTTCCTTTAAAGTCAGTGTCCAAAGTTCAACTACTTGGTCGCTTTTCCAAGCCTTCTGTAAAGCACTTGGTGATATTTTCATAACTTCTCCACTTCTTTTCTTGTGTACCTACATCCGCGGGTCTTGTCAATCCGATATTAAAGCTAAAAAATCTTCCCACTTTTTAGTCAAGGCTATCGACCACTCTGCGTCACACTGTTTGCTAAGTCAATATGGATCGAGCGTTCAGCTCGCTATCATGAATTCATATGAATGTTCTTCCAATTGCAGTGCCTCACCCACTACGTCTCCATTCAGCATGTCATTCACAAGATAGGCGTATCACAGAGTCTCACATCTCGATGGCGCTACTCTACGATGAATTACGGGGATCGATGTCCAGTAGCAGCTGCTATTTTTCTGCCAGACTAGCCTGTAGAGCGACATCAGCGACTCTGGAGAAAGTTAAAAACTTGTTGGCTTGAATAAATTCCCCCAATCCGAGGTAGATTTTTCAGACCATGCCACGCAGTGCATCAGTTGCCGTACCCCCCCTGCCCACCATTCATAATTTGACTTTATAAAATGCAGGTCTTGAATCTGGTTGAAGAAGACTTCCGGAGGCTTCCTACAAAAGAAGGCACAAACATTTCAACCCCATCAAAAACAAATTAAATGGTATAAAGAAATAAAAGGCTGTACAAATAAAACAGGTATTAATCACTTGCCTGCAACTATAAGCCAAATAAGAAGTCCAGTTGCCATGCGTCACGTAACATTTTGCGGTTGCAATTCAGTAGAATTGTTCCTTTTCGGGAGAGTATCTCTCATGTCTCAAGGTGCAGCCCTGTTATGAAATATCTCCTATACCCAAAATTCGAGTAAACAAGTTTACTACTCGAAATGGAGCTTGAAAATCACAACATCAATTGGAGAAGGAAGTGGTTCATGCAACCTGAGAATTTCAAAAGATTAAAAGAATGGGCTACAAAGCAAGCCGTAGACAACAAATAAATACTGCATCAGACGCGAATGTTGTGCCCGTTAAGTTGTCTGAAGTAAGGTATGAGCCACACTGCATAATTTAATCCGGTAAAACAACCTGAGCGCCAGACAGGGCTGTATCCCTGAATATGGTGGTTATTTTCCCCGACAATCCAATGCTCGCCTCACACTACAGGCTTTTGTCATATGTTTCCTTTTGCTTTAACTTTCGCTAGCTCTCTTCACATTTTTTGTGGTATGGTTACATCGGAATTGAGCAATGAATTTTTGAATTTAGCCTGGCTCACTTCAGTGTTCGCACCGCTTACTATGAACATTTGACCCCCTCTTATTCATTGCTTTTTTTCCACCGTTTTTCTCATCAGGTTGCATCGGAATCATGAAGTGAATTTCAGTTTCCAACTCCGCCCCACTCTTTGCACGCCCCGAACCCTATGAATGTTTTATACGTATTTTGCCCCTTTTACTAGCTTCTATCAATTATTCCGAGCGAAACTATAGATGTCTGGGAACAGAGCTCGGAATTTCCTGTAGCAAACATCACGCAAATGTGAGCGCGCACCCACTGTAGGTGAGAGCTCGCTTATTTGAAGGCATGCTCCTGGGTGGTTCTTGCAGAAGAGTACAGAAATAAAGGGGCGAAAAGCCGGCAGTGAAGAAGAAAGGAGAAGCTCTGTTCGAAACGCTCAAGTTGAGGACTTGCTCCACTGTAATGCGGCTATGCTAATGCAATGAGATGCTGAGCGAGGAGAGTATGAGGCGAGAGAGCGCGAGAAATGAGAGAGCGCTAGACAACAGTCCGCTGCTGACGGGGAACATTGCAGCCACTGCAGCCGAGTTTGCAAGATCCTCGCCCACCGTGGGTGTGGCTTATCTACTTTTACTTCATTTTATTTACAGTCCAGCCTCTTGACCTACGCCTCACTCATCCTAAGCTTTGCCCGAACTATACTCCATCTTCCTGGCATTACCCAACAGGCATCAGGTCTGGCGTCAGGCCGTTTTCAAATGAATTACGACGTGACCCTTCCTGGAGTGTCTCAATACGACCCCCAAATACGAATATACATGTATGTGAGGTGGGGCTTTCGCACATTTCTCCCCCACTGAAAAAGGCATAAAGATTCGCAAGAGTTTCTTCTTGAATGCTATAGGTCTACAAGGTGGAAGGATTCGAAGATGTCAAAAGGCTCATCGATTTAATATTAGTACTGAATTATTCACGTGAAAAAAAATTTGCACGAAAATCGTTCTGGCGAATCTTTTGACCGCTGCTATGCCTAAGGGAAAGGGTAAATTCTTTAAGTGCTTCTATTTCGGCTTCCTTCCTTAGATCTTCTCGGAACTCATGAAAGAAATCTTAAAAACACCCCCGTCCTGCCCACAACTCTCTGAACTTACACAAATTGGACCCATTCGTAACCCAGTTGTCAGCTCCAAAAGCGCTGCCCCTCCATCAATCATCGCTATAAAACGAGCCATCCTGCTCTGCATGCGCATCAATTGACCCTGATACCAAATTTTATGTGAAACAGTGAAACAACCAGACATAAAACGAGACAAAATAAGGCCCTACACGTAGTAAGGAGTAATATGGAGCAATAGGTGCGTCTTCTATCCTATGAGTAAACGCTTGATAACCTTTGCTTCAAGGTAAGAGCCGAATCGTAACGGCTTCCGTTTTCATATGACTTCCCTCATCCGCCACACGTGGCTGTAACGACCTCGATTCACGTCGTTCCCACGTTTTCTACCGACCCATCTGCCAGCATCAAAGATTTCCTATGTATGTTAACTCACGATCAGAAAAAAAAAACTGAAACCTTCGAAATGGGCCGATTTGATGGGAATGGAACGTTGCCATTGTGGAGATCTTACTAGTTAGTCCACTTTTGGATAGTGATCTAACGAGAAAGTTGCAAAATGTACTGTAATTTCATTAAAGGACGAATTCACGATGAAAAAGCAAATTAACCTAGGGATGGAGAAGGAAGAACCATGAGAAACGGCCCAGAACCCGAGAAATGGGACCCCTTCCTTGCCCGTTGATTTGAGCATTGATGCGACTCTCATCGCTGTGCCCTCTTCAACACTACGCTCTCTCAGCTATCTAATCACTCGCCACGTATTGAACTACGGCGAGTGATCAGTGGGCGGAGATCGCCGGACCCGCCAGCTTTGAGGCATGATAGGTCGCCGAGGTCAAATTTTTCCATGCGAATTGCGCGTCAGTTCGCACCCTCAGGAGGTCCGTGGGTCCCTCAACTAGGTCAGTTTCCCTTTCTTCGACCTTCATTCTAATCGTGAATTCCTCCCTTTAAGATGATTGTGCTATGAAGCGAGTTGTCAGCCGAAATGAACCTTAAATATTTACATTCGTAACGATTGTCATCAAACTGTAATCAGCCTTGATAGGTGCAGGAAAACGATTCAATTCAAACAGTGTGTGCGATTACAGAAAGTTTCTCCTTCATTTTTTGGCCATTCCTACATTACAGTCGATATCCGAAAGTTGGGGTGGGTGTGTCACCGGAAGTGACGTGCACTTGATAGAAGTGCGTGGATAAGCTGTTGCCAGCATGCTTTGCTGATAGCCAGCGATGTATGTTGGAAGCAGCTTATCCACATAGTTTCTATCAAGTGCACGTCACTTCCGGTGACACGCCCACCCCAACTCACCGATATCGAGTATCTTTCCATTTTCTTGTATTGGGAAGGTAACTAAGAGCACAGTCAACTCAGCAAATGGCCTCGATCTATTAGAACAGTTTCTGCAGCTACAATTGGTAAGCTTAGTATTAGAAATCTTGCTGTCAGTACATTGAATTAGCATTGAAATTCTGCACAGAAGTTATGTATGTACCGAAAATTTACAGCGCATGCAGGGAGTAGAGAACCGAAGTGGACATTTTTGGTCAATGCCTACCCTTCGCGTCATTTTGAGACTGTTTACGTATTTATGTTTTGGTCACAGTAGTTGGCACATTTAAATGTCTACCCAACCAGCAGACGCACAGCACGACAAACGGCTCATAATAGAAGGTCATCAAGCCAACCCAGTCAACTGAAATGAAGCGTATACTATTGCACTTGTATTGTGACACTGAGCAGAGAACTGCTGTCCATATCTACTGAGCGATTACCTGAATGAGTTTATGAAAGATTTTTGCACGTCTCATTATTATCATACATGGATCATACATGCTATAGAGCTTTTGGCACGCCTTCTAGATATTTCCGTCCAGAATCGGAGTGCCATTTTGAATGTAAATTGGCCTCAGCATGACCTGATGGGCCTACCGATGTACAGGTCGGTGTTTCATCCTCCCAGCCAAGGCTGCTAAAAATTAATCAGTTCAGAAGGGGTGAAAGGCTTGGCCGGAGTGGACGAGCACTGATCTCCGAACCGCGCCAGTAGTGAGCACTGCCACATGTCTTTGCACCACACCCATCCTTGTCAAAACAGTTAGACTGTAGTAGCACACGTTGCTCACCGCACGGACACAAAAATTTCACATTGATAGTCATGAATTGCTTCGCTTCTATTTCGGTCCTTCAGAGCCGGCTCACGTGACCTCGTGACAATAAAAATGACAGAAACAGGGAATGTTATTCAGAAACTTCCTTATTCGGTGACGACCTACCCGGCACCAGACGCTGATGGAGGCTAGTCAACTGGATGTAGTGCTTACGGGAGACGTTCAGTTCTAGTCCTAGGTCAGGTCACCAGAGCTGCGCAAGGATTGAAGTCTAAACTTGGACTTGAAGTCGAGCTCAGGCTTAGGCTTATGGTTTCACACTGGCTTCTGCTAAAAGCCTATGGTTAGGTATAGTAGTCTACGGCTTCATCAGAAGCAAATTGGAAGGGTCATTTTGTGAGGTGATCTGACCTGAGGAGGAGAACTGCAACGCACCCAGTACGTCTACACAATGTCACTCACCGAGCAGCGGCCCTCCAGAGCACACCCTGGCCAGCGTAATGGATTGTTGGGTTTTCTGGCATCAAAAAACGGAGTTCTGGTGTGCTGGCGCAACAGGCTCGTATTGAACTCGGAGTTAGTTTCATGTCACAGTGCCACTTCCGCCTGGAGCAGTATCAATACAGCACTGAACTGCTTCTAATCTGACTGTACGCTAGTTGAACTCTATAATAATGTAATGATTTGATGTCACGCTACCCTCTGCATCGACTTACTCCTAAATAGCCACCTTTGCTGCACAAGCGCGATTTCGCGAGAAGGAAAGGTAACTCATTCTGTGGAACAAAGAAACTCTGGGAACGATAATTGGTTAAATTCGTCACCTTACGCGAAATCCTTCTATTAGGTCGGTCCATAATTTTTGAGAACCTTTGGTGTTTTTCGATTCAATTACTTATCTTATTTCTCTGATGTACTTATTCAGCATAGTATACATCACCATTATTACCAACATACAGGGGGGCAAAAAAAAAGACATTTTGCCTCCACTTCCAGATGGATTTAAGCACATTTTACTCAACTCAGACCGAACGGTTCCAACTTATTATTAAAGAGTGCATTCCATTCTATAAGAAAATCTTCATAGTGGCCACGTACGTGGACGGCATCAGAAGAATTAGCCCTGGAAACATGGTGCACTGGTCGATCTCAATGGGGTCTTCGAAGGATCGTGTACCATAACGACCCTTACTGGAAAGCTAGTTCCGAGGGGATTTGCACAGTGGTAGCTAATGCCTCTAGAAAACTATCCAACATTAAATCGATTCACGAAATTGCGTAAGAGCTTCAGGCTGAAGCTCTTACGGTAGACCTCCTTGAGCCTGACGACGGTGACAGATGACGTCATATTCTGAAGACGGTGAGGGCAGTGAAGGAGAGCCTGCGTACACTAATAGAGGAACACTTAGGGAATACTCTGCTGAGGAACTCCCGTCAACGACAGCAATCTCTGCGAAGAAAAAAGAGCCGAAGTCCGACATAGGCAAAATGTTTTTTTTGGCCCCCCTATTAACCAATGCGAGGGTGGGTATTCAGTGTCTCTCTTGTAGAATTTCATAGAGTTCTGATCGAAGAAATATTGGATGTCGATTTTGACTTTATGGTGATTCAAGTGAGATTTCTTCTCCAGAAGGTGATTGAGAGAGGAGAGCGGATAGTCGTTCGTTGACGCAGGATTAGTGCTACAAGGCGGAGCTAAAAGAACTGACCGCCCGAGAGTCTCCAATTTTTTAGGAATTTTCTTAGCAAGGCGGGCTCGAGCGACCTCAGAAAAGAATAGATTTTGTCTTCCTTGCTTTCCCCAGTTCAATCGTCGCCATCCAAGTGTCACGATTCTCCCCTCACTGACACGTTATTAGTTGATGCCGGTCTTCAGCGCAAAGGCCCTCCCGTATTGCGCCAACGACTCAGGAAGTTCGAATTCAGAGGGAGTTGGGTTTGTACTGTCAGAACTCCCGAATCGTTTGAGCAAATCTACTGCGGCTCGTGGATTTGTTAGCACACTGCACCCAGTCCACATCACCAATGAGTATTATAGATGGTCATCCGAAGGAACTATGGGAAACCAACAGGAACTTGATGATGTCAGATTGGGTTGAGAACTGATTCGGGACTACAATTTTCCTTCGATCAGAACTCTATGAAAGTCCACAAGAGAGGCACTGAATACCCACCCTCGCATTGGCGATATATTGTTAATAATAATGATGTATACTATGCTGGATAAGTAGATCAGAGAAATAAGATAAGTAATAAATCGAAAAACACCAAAGGTTCTCAAAAATTGTGGACCGACCTAATATTAAACCTTTGTTCTTCGTTGTATAGCCTGGCCATAAAGTGTGAGTGTCAAGCCTCAAAAAACATAAAAAGCAATGAGAATTTTCAGCGTTTATCTCCCAATCATCGTGGATATTTCCTGAACATAAGAAATTTCTTCGTTAGAAACTGGATCCCCCATCATCGGTAGCTGCTGTTCCACGGCTTATCAGAAATTCTGTGCAGTGAGACCAGTTTGACTCAGCGCACGAGTAAGTACACACACTGCCGCGTGCCAATTAATCATGCACGTAAGGAACGGAGAGCTCAGATTGCCTGGTTGGGATACAATTTCAAGCCGTGTATCTAGTTTTTGATCGTGTGCTGCCGCAGTGATGAATCAGTTCATATAGGCATCAACGTCCTGCTGCAGCTTAATGATAGAAGGAATATGGGAAGATCGATCCCGATCGACCTCATCCGGACATAAACATTCCATCCTTGTCGGGTTTTTCTTGAACTCATCGGTTCGACTTTGAGGCACTGCCCGCTTCTACATATGGCTTCGTGAACAAGTGAGCTGTAGGCGGTCCGTTTTTTTTGGGCGTATAAATTCAATCAGTACAAGAGAAACCCTAAAAATCGCCTATACCTTTTGAAAGTGCTTTTTTCGCTCTACAAAAATTACTTCGTCATTTCCCTCAAAATTATATTTGTACTCATACATAATGCTTAGAAGTTGGAAAATCCAGACGGCAGAAATCGGCATTTCGACAGCTGTTATTTTTCAGTTCACATAAAGAAAAATACCGTCAAAACAAAAGTTCTTCAGAATCCATTGTTCTTATCGAACCTCTCTCTAACCAACCCTACATATTTCACTCAAATTAAGACCGTATTCATGTCGTACAAATTGCGAAATAATGAAGACTTCGAGAGCGAGCCCAACATCTTTTTTTCAATTCCAAATCCAGTGACTTTCTGCAAAATAGGATAATGCAAAGTGGAATCCCCTGATTAGTTTCTCTGTTTTAATTTTCTTTCTTGTCATCGCGATGCGTGCAAAAATGAAAAATGCAAGCGCTACGATATCATGCTCCAAATCAATAGTTCAACTTCGGCAGTTCACTGTATAAGCAATTGGGGCAACTGTAACCCTGCATCAAAGTCAGATACACAGCTTGAAAAGAACCCCCGAACAAAACTACATTACTTATCTTTCATTGGCTCCTTTTACTTCTTCTTTTACTAGGTAATTTGTAGCAGCCTTTGTAGCAGGATGTTGTTTTGCTGGGCTTCGTAGGTGACGCAGTTAGCGTAGGTGGTGCTATACTTCTCCTTCTCCGTTGGAAACCGTATGTTCCACTGTCACTTATTGATGAGTGACATAGGGCTAGAACCAGGCTGAGCTGCGACGGATGGTCTCAACTGAGCCACAGAACACCTTGCGACGAGGAAGTTCGTAGTTCATTTACTTCACACATCTCGACTGTGTAATTCTCCAAAAACCGCTGCACTTGCAGGAGGATGCAATGCGAGTTGATTGAAAAACGGTAATTCATCATTCAGTAGTTTAACTGGGATGAAAAGGATAAAATCAGGGGTTATGGTGTGTGGGAGTGGGCTTTCCTGGTTTTTTATCCTACTTAATACTAGAGAGTGCTTCTTTGTGCCCTCTACCAGCTAAGAATAAGATAATAAGCAGGCGACTCATTTGAGGTGCACTTTCATAATGACCGTTTACATCCCACACATCCTTCCCACACAATCCCCAATTTCTCACACCTGGTCATGAACTCTGAAGCTCTCCAGCCCTTAGGCCCTAGGCATTAATGTTGTTCCACTGGTGTTCAACTCCCGTTTCCTTGGCCCATTGAAGGTCCAAATGTAGAAGCACCTCGGGAGCCCCAGCACTACACCTGCTCTTATCACAGCTACAGCCGTTTTTATCATAAGTACACTCCAAATAAGTCGACCAAATGCCGCAAGGGCATTCATTCCTACCTTGGAAAGCATAACGGAGTGCCTCCCGGCAGTCTACTTTCGCCTGAATATCACAGCTCTAAGGTTCACTTAGAGTGCTGAAAGGTGTTTTTCTGTTCCTGAAACTACTAACTAGGTTCTAGACCTCGTCACGTCGTTAACAACCTCGAAAATCACAATTCGTCATCACTGTTGATGAAGGCTTCACAGAGAAAGCTGTAAACGCGAGATGGCTCGTATCATGTCCCGCCCTCAAGGGGTCTCCCATCGCCCGCCTACCTTCACCAGCTGACTGCAGCCTATGCTTCTCATGAAGTCGTCCTCTGATCTCGGTAATCAGATTTTCCTGTGGCAAAGGACCTGGAATGGAGTCCTTAACTTGTCACTAAGACTCTGTGCGGCTTTCGCAAATGAAGCTGTTACCTTATGGCGTGCTTTCACGATTTAGTGTCTTCGTTATGTTTATGACTTTCAATCTTCTTATCCTTCTTTTCCCTAGCGTTGATCTCGCACAGTAGCAGGGTCCGCTGTTCTTGTCAGCCGTCGCCACATTGCTCTATCTAGGGCATCTTCTGCCGTGGCCATGACTTCACTTAGGTCCTTCTTGATGACGTAGGCTTTGGCTAGACTTTCAATATGGACCAGAACTTTTTATTATCACTGTGGTAGTAGACCTACAACTTTGAGAAAATGAAGTATGCTGTGAGTTGTTGTGTCGCGGTTATCCCCGTTTGTAGCGTTTAATACGAAGCTACAATTGTTCCTATTAAATCGATTTATTTAATGAGCACCTCATGGTCTAATCTCATTACGAGGTCATCTGACTTCCATGTCAATTACCTAGCACACTTTGTCTTATTTCTCTTCTATTACGTAATCATGTCTTGTCCCAGGTACTTCCTATACGGTTCTGACGTGCACACTTCCTGAACCTTGCTCGAAGCAATTATTTTGCATATTTCGCTAATTCAGCGTGTTTTGAATGTGCACATTTCTGTCTTTGCTCAAACAAATATTTTGCATACGTTGCGCTTTTAGCGTGTTTCATCTATGTGTTTCTGTGAGTTGCTCCGTTTCGTAGCACGTTACTACAGATTCAAGCAAAATTAAATTTAATGCTTAGAATTGCCTAAAAATAACATTGAAGATTTGTGGCGAGGAGCTCCGAGATGGAGCAGCGCGCATGCCCGCCTATACGGTATGTTTTACTATTTCTCTTCATAATTGCGATAGTTATTTCATTGTTGGGAAAGGTGTTAGCGAGGCTTTTACTTCCCACAGATCATCGAGCTGTAACAAATTATTTTCAAAATAGGCAGATCCACACATCCGTACGAGTCCATCGACGCTGTCAAAACATAATGAATGCCACCATTTAGCACCTGTATTCTAAGACGATATGTGCTCAGCATAGGTTATTTGCCCACTAAAGAAAGGCTGGACTGTAACCCTCCAGGTTGGGATGGAAGTGTTGGCCTTCGAAGGAAGCGATCGCGTTAGCTTCGAGCGGAGTGCTACCTATGCGTTCTCAACCGATAAGATCTGGTAGATAATGGTTGGACCAGCGTAACCCCACAGAAGATACGATACCATAAGATAAGAAGATACGGCTGCTTGGAATGAGGGGCACTTCATAATGAAAATCGGATGATAACGATAACGGTATCAAATCAAGTACGCTGCTCTTACAACCCACCCACGTCGACACATAGATGTAGTTGCTACCCGGAAGTGGGTTTTCGCGTCTTTCACGCCGATGGCAAGGGGCCACTGCCTCTGAAGCGTACCTATATGGCTCATTAGGTAGACCGGTACCCTCCACTAGCGTGACTTTCTTCCAGGATTATCGTTGACCTCTTAATTGCAAAAACCTCCGGTTTTAGACCGACTAGTGGAGGGATACACGAGGGAATTGTAAGGTCATACCTTTCTGGATCAATCCAACTTTCGTCGCTTAAATTGGCGCGTAGCGCGGCCAACCTAACGGGCCTGACAACCATCAATCCAAATCAAGCGCTTCCACCCAGCGAGAGATGGTGAGATCAGCGTTGGTTGCAGTTGATGTTATGAGAGTGCAGCGTGCTTTCCGACGAGTGCTCGCTCGCTATTTGTTCACTATTGACGCCCGTTGTCGCTATCGTACCATCCGACCTTATGTAAGGTTAAGCCTTAGTATTCAGCTTTCAAACACTTTCTCTTGCCTTCCGCAGCTAAGCTATCACCACGAAGCGCTAATAGCACCTAGCTTAAATCCGGGGTTTGGCCTTTTAAACGTAGTTGCGAATTGAACATGCTCTGTTATCGGTGAACATTCCTCTCATTCTGTAGCTGTTCAAGTTATAGTAAGACTTCTCTGAGATCAATGAAGAATAACCTCCTTCAAGGCAGCTTGAGCAAGTTTTTCTTGTTCGATACGCGCTCTACATGGGAGCGTTTTGGGTAGTGCCTAATTTTTGAATAGGCGTCGTTATCCCGAATGTTCCTTACATCATTAGGTATGAGTAGAATTGTTAAATTAGGTTCCGAAATTCGGCGCGCTGTTGCCATGCGCATGGTCGGCGATCAAATCCTGTATCGTGTCCAGATCGACTGAGTTTCCCATTTCTTCGGGGTGGTAAATTGGTAACAGACTTTCCTTGGAAGAATAAATCACTCGTACATCTCCCCGGAAGTCACTATGTAAATCGCACGCACAATGCAATCCGAGTTAGGTTGGTATGCGTGGCGCATCCCAGAAAGGTCTAATGCTTTATGCTTTTTGCTGGATAAATGGAATCGAAGTGTTTCTCCATAATGGTTAGTGAAGGTCTTCATAGACGCCATTGAAGATGCTGTCAACATCAACATCTTGTTTTTGTTTTTACGTTGCGTGTTGTTACTCCTACTACGTTTAGGAGTGAAGAAAAATGGTCCTGAAATGTACAACCATAGTATTCAAGGAGCCGAGTCGGTAATGATCGGCTTTCTGTGACTTCATGATTTGGCTCATGATTTGAAGAAATTTCTCGATTATCCCACAGCGTCCAGGAACTCTCATGCGTTCTCATGCCTACATTCAATTTATCGCCGACAAAAACAGCCCTTCGTTATGTCGATAATAGTCAAAGTTTTTCCCATTCTTCTCAAGGAAAATGTACATTTCGAATTATGCGAAGTCACGGCATGTTCTTTTCGAGTATATTGTGAAATTTTCTGGTCACGAGGCTTCCGTGTTCTCTTCAAGTGATTCACCGTCGAGCTTTTCCAACTACCAGGAAGGTCTTTCAGGGTGTGCCAAGCTTTTTGAAAACGGTCTTTTGCATGATATAGGGGCACATGCGGGAACCACAGAACCATGGTTAATTTTTCCTGAACGGCCCTCTGAATACCAGAAAAGGGGGTCCCTAGTCACACCTTTTTCACCAGTTTTTCAATCAAAGTCTATTTGTAAGGGTTACTGACGGTTCCTAATCATGAATATGGTACTAATTATTCATGCTAACTCCATTTTGCGCGAATTTGGAAACGTCAACTCGAAATGCAAAAATTTGTCACCACGAGGAATCGAACTAGGGACCCCTTTTCTGGTATTCAGAGGGCCGTTCAGGAAAAATGAAACCATGCTTCTGTGGTCCCCTGCCCCTATAATCATGCAAAGACCATTTTCGAAAAAGCTTGGCACACCTGTGATATAGACCTTCGCCTTGTTTAATGGCGGCTTTACAAGCAACGAGTGGTGTCATCGGCCTAGAAGCTAAAGGCAATACAGAGTCTGGCCGATTGCGCGAGGTAAATTCTGACCAGTCAAATACCTGTATGAATTTGGAATAGAGAAAGAGAATGCCCTATGAATTTATTTACTCTTTTGGGAACAGTTTCTCTAGTTTCAGCACACATTTTTATTGACATATACAGCTCCCTTGTCATTTCTCGGGTTGAGCCGTGCTCGATGTGGAAGAAAAGTTGATTTTGAACGATCTGCTGCCCTTTTCCCAAGAGAAGGGTAACATATACTTCAATTCCTGCGTGTTTCATTTTTAATTGTATCCTGGAATTGTTTTGGGGAGGTTCTGTTTTTCTTGGCCATGCAGAAGGATAAATCGATGAGCCTACCGGCCATAATCAAGCCACTTCTGTCAGTCAGCTCACAACGTTCGACCATAATTTGTAGGTAATACGGGGGGGGGGGGGGGGGGGGGGGCTAAAAGCCTTCTGCCCTTTTAAACGCCAATCTTAAACTTGGGCTTCCATGATCGCGCAGGCTCTGGTGACCTGACCCCACAAGGAAGTCACTGAGTTTTCCCTTCTGCTCATGCATGACCTTAAATCGTCATGTTTAAGATGCTATGTTCGGCTGAAAACGAAGAAGATCAAAAGCGAAGGTGCTGCGCGCTCGGAAAAAGTAGGGACCAACGAGTGCTCTGCCCTTCGTTCCATTCCTATGAACCAATGTTTCTATGAGGATCATTTTCGAGGAAAGCGTTCCGAGCGTCAGTCAGTCAAGTCGTTCAGTTCTTCTAAGGATTAAACCGATGGAACGTTTTGAGAATCCATTAATAATTCAAGTTAGGCGAGATGTGAGCCGTCAGAAATTTAGGTCAGAGGAGTGCAAGAATAGCGACTATTTGGTTATGAAGAATCAGGTTCATAAAATAATGTGGTTGGTGTTTAAAATTTGAGAAATCCAGAGGCGAGAAACCACGGCATGTTTTGGCTTCTACCATTTCCTTCGCTGAAGAATAAAGCAATCATTGAAAAACAGTGTGATTCACTTGTTTGATTTTCGATATCTAATTACACATGGCAACGGCAAAAGCCAAGCCCACTTTTAGCGCATGCAAGTTCTGAACAAGTGACGCTGATGAACACGCTTCTTGTAGAATGTGGAACGCGGAACTCCTTTCCTTTTAGCAGGGAATTACCACTGTTTTTTGTACAACGTAGTGCATTTAAAGGAACGGGTCGGGTTCGAGTCAGGGCATTTTTACGCTGTAAAGGCAGCAACACCCCAGGTCGTATGAAACGCTGAACTGTGGTCTATCGGCATAGACGGCCTCCTGAAAGTCAAATGTACAAAGTGTGGGGGCATTCCCGCTTGGGCCTTGCAAAGTAAGCTGCTGAAGCTGCAGATTTTTTTCTCTTATCAGGCTGTTGTCTGGCGCTCTCTCATCTGTAGCGCTCTCTCGCCTCATACTCTCCTCTCCGCGCTTAGTCTCTCATTCCCTTAGCACAGCCGATTAGGAAGGTGAGTGAGCCCTTAACCTAAGCGTTTTCGACGGATTCTTTTCCTTTTTCTTTACTGCCGGCCCATTTCGCACCAATACATTCGCATTCGTGTGCAAGAGCCACACCAATGTGATCCTGGGGCATGCCTTTAAAAGTGGGTGCTTAAATGTTCAATGTAATTTCAGTGAAAAAGAATCAGCAAAACCGTCGACAAGACCGAAAATAAAACCTCCTTCCCCAACAGCGGCGAAGGAGGCTGGCTTGGGAGAAATGCATGTCCGACGAGTTCTCGGAACATGCCAACCATTGCTGGCTCCGTGAAAGCAGCTGATACGGCAATCAACCAGCTGATTTCACGCGTTATGCCAGCCACGCACTTCCGGCGGTGGGCGGTCATAGCTCACGTCGTCCTAAATGCTAGGCCAGGGTTGTTATAGCCGCGCGGTTTCGAGTCACGAGCGCGGCATCACCTCTATGGTTGCAGACCCAGTCATAGTATCGACAGAGCGGGTTCCTTTGATCGCCTAACCCGACCAGTGCCTCTAATACTTGGAAGCCTGGTTTTGTTTACTGGGTATTACTTCCACTGATCGGGATTACAGTAGCGGTCAAAAGTGTTCGCCGAAACGATTTCTCGTGCATTACAGTTTTTCTCTTGAAGAAGATTCGAAGATTCCCTAAATATTTTATTTTTAATTCCTTGAATCCTTAGCAAATGGATTCAAGAAGGTCAAAAGACACAACATATCTGAAGGGAATTGGTCAGGTGAGAAAGGCAGTGCACGAAAAACCGTTTCGGCGAACACTTTTGACCGCAGCTGTGTGTAACTGCCAAGAAGAGTCCCTCCTGGAGTGTGAGGTGACGGCGCTAAAGCCTGCCTGTATGCTGCCGTGCTGCCATCCTTACAGCGGGCTCTCTCGTGTTTTCCCTCTCCTTAAAGTGCTATGTCTCTCCGTCATACCACGGGCGGCCTCACAAGGGATATTAGCGTTTTCTATGGCGCTCCCCAATGACGCTCCTCATCGCACTTTCTGATTTTCGAACAAAATAACACCAAATCGATCCATTATACGAAAGTTATACGAATTGGTCACCTACGCTGAATTCATATCTTGACCGGAAGAGAGTAATAAAGATTTCTGCCCGCTCAGGTAATAGATAGAACTGATAAACTGAAGTACTGTTCAAAAGCGGACGAAGTGGTGGCAATGTCAGGATGTTTTATTCATCCGCGTGCTTCCAGAATGCGCCAGCATTTCTAACCTCCAGGCTGATGCTGGTTGAGTGTACTTTCCTTCCATATTCCCTCAGCTAATTCCCCTAATAAACAGTCTGGTGCCTCATCGTCAACAATAACATATGGCTGTGGCGATAGAAAAAATAAATTAAGTTACACTCAAGATCAAGTTGGTGTATTTTGTATGCATGACGGGATGCTGTTAAGCCGAAGCACGGAATTAGCCAGTTACAGGTTAGGAGAGAGCACAAGAAGATCCGAGACGAATTCGTAAGGTCCGTAATCTACCACATCACCCAGCTTCGTTGGCGCGAAGCTAACATGCGCGAATCAGCGTGCATTGATGTAGAGATCAGTGTGCTCTCTCAAACGACGTGCTCTCTCGCGTATTTTGTCTTCTTTGACCGCCCTGTCTCGCCATCGTACCACATCCGACCCTTTGAAGGTTAAGGCCTTAGTTTCAGCGTTCTCAAAGATTCTCTTGCTTTCCTTCCACTTTCAGGTCGTTCCGCAGCTAAGCTATCACCACGAAGCGCTAATAGCACCAGTTTAATCCCGGAGGTTTGCCTTTAAACGGGTCACCGCTAAACATCAGTACTTAAGTTGTTTTTTTATCTGCCCTGACGACTCATTATCATTGAGCCAAGCATCACTCTTTAAGGAAAGCGATCACGGCTGGCTTCCACGTAGAATTTGCTACCCTCGCGTGATTATTCCAGTATCCTTCTATTTATATAAAGCGCTAACTTTGTGTGTCGGTTTGTGTATCTGTATGTGTGTGTGTGTGTGTGTATGTATGTGTGTCCGTCCGCAAAATGAAGTGAGTGAGAAGGAAGCTCATGGGATAAACAAACCGCTAACAAATCGGGTAGCTTACAGGATTTGAGATATCAATGTTTTGTAGCAGGATAGTTGTGATAACACTCTTAGGGCTATATAAACACCTGCTTAGCACACTTCCGTTCATTCCACATGGTGCTGCAGTGGCAGCTGGAGGGCAGTGGAGAGAGGAAGGGAGGATGAGGAAGGGAAGCGAAAAATCTACCGTCATATCATGATTGTGTCCCTTCTACTGTATGAAACACCATTGTGTTGCATACGCGTCACTTCCAGGAGGTGTTGGTGTCACAGGAGGAAGGGACCATAGCGGAGGATAGAAAGCTTGCGCAGGAAAGGAAGGTCCCGGCGGTTGACGGGGGACTAATCTGGTATTATATAAAGCGCTAACTTTGTGTGTCGGTTTGTGTATCTGTATGTGTGTGTGTGTGTGTGTGTATGTATGTGTGTCCGTCCGCAAAATGAAGTGAGTGAGAAGGAAGCTCATGGGATAAACAAACCGCTAACAAATCGGGTAGCTTACAGGATTTGAGATATCAATGTTTTGTAGCAGGATAGTTGTGATAACACTCTTAGGGCTATATAAACACCTGCTTAGCACACTTCCGTTCATTCCACATGGTGCTGCAGTGGCAGCTGGAGGGCAGTGGAGAGAGGAAGGGAGGATGAGGAAGGGAAGCGAAAAATCTACCGTCATATCATGATTGTGTCCCTTCTACTGTATGAAACACCATTGTGTTGCATACGCGTCACTTCCAGGAGGTGTTGGTGTCACAGGAGGAAGGGACCATAGCGGAGGATAGAAAGCTTGCGCAGGAAAGGAAGGTCCCGGCGGTTGACGGGGGACTAATCTGGTCAATCGATAAGGTGTGAGGCAGTAATTGTTGGACGAGTGTAAGCCCATGGAAGATATGATACGATGAGATAAGAAGGTGCGGCTGCTTGATAAGAGGTGCACTCCAGAATGAAAACGGGACGATAACGATAACGGTATCATATCTAGCACGCTCTTATCGCACCCCTTTCCACATCGATAAGTCTTGGTTTTTGCTGAACGGAAGTGGATTTCGGCGCCTTATCACTCCGTTGATAAGGCGCCACTGCCACTGAAACTTCACGTGTTCTAACATTGGGCAGGACCTCTATCCACTCCAATACATAGCTTCCTTATCCCCGTTATCGTTATCGTCCCGTTTTCATTCTGGAGTGCACCTCTTATCAAGCAGCCGCACCTTCTTATCTCATCGTATCATATCTTCCATGGGCTTACACTCGTCCAACAATTACTGCCTCACACCTTATCGATTGATAACGCGAGGGTAGCAAATCCAGCGTGGAAGCCAGCGTGATCGCTTCCTTTAAAGGAAGCGATCACGCTGGCTTCCACGTGGATCGCCGAACTCCGCGTTATCAACCGATAAGGTCGGAGATAGATAGTGGTTGGACGAGCATAACCCTATGGAAGATACGATACGATTAGATAAGAAGATACGGCTGCTTAGAATGAGGTGCACTCCAGCATGAAAATCGAACGATAACGATAACCGTATCATATCTAGCACGCTGCTGTTGCATCCCCTTCCACGTCTGATAAGGAGGTGCAACGCCGAACCGGAAGTGGGTTTCGGCGCCTTATCACGCCGTTGATAAGGCGCCACTGCCCTGAAGCGTCACCTGTCGTCCCATTGGGTAGGACCCCTACCCAATCCACTATGTCACTTTCCTATCGTCTCCATAGGAATTTCCGTGACCACTTCCTTTAAAGAGTAGACGAATAAGGGTAGGCGTGATCTGAATCCATATTGAATATTCAATTCAAAATTATTTAATTATTTATTCTATTCAAAGTGTAATGTTTCCTGTACTATCCCGTCCCATCTACACAGGAAATCTTAAAAATTGCAGCAGATTTTCAGTCTCGCCTCCGTCGTCCTGATGTGGTACTAATTGTAAGATGATAATAAAAGATTTGGTTGGGAATTTGGTCGGGATCACCTCCTAGTACGCTTCCGTCAATGACTAATGACGTCATCAAAGCCACTGCGTCTTCCAGCCATCGTGATCACTGCTTTTACATCATTATTGATAGGTTACCGAACTTTTCTTAACATTTTTTGTTCCACAAGTTTGTCATCTGGTGCAGCTTTTTCGAAAGCATCGAAGATCATGCCGTCTCCGTCCTTAGCATCAAGTAATTATGTCATCAAAAGTTGTGCATATATGTGACAATGAAAAGTGTCTGAAACGCTAATTGCTGACTAGATCGCCGCACTATTTTTGAGCCCTGAATATCCACTCGGCTGTAATCCACCGTAGTTCAAAATTACTGTCTTTTGTGATTTTTTTCGAGCGCTTCTGGGAACTCCTTTTTCAATGAGAAAACAGCAGAACGGGAGAAGGGGAAGGCACCGACGATTGCAGTTTTCGTGAGAAAAATTCGAATAGAGGAAGAACTGAAAAATAGTTACCAGAAAAAGGTGTTCAAGCCTCCAGGAACAAATTTTATTTTACTTAATATTAGGCCGTTCAAAGGTTTCTACGGTTCTAATCCCAAACTTCAAATCCTTATATCTCACATCAAACAGAACTTCTTCAGACGAAGTAAAAACCGTTACAATCCACAACACTGCCTTTAAGAACCCATTCTGCTTCGCTAAAAATGCTGGAGATCTGGGGTTGATGGACTCGGTGAACGTCGTTATAACATCCTGCTAGGTTTTGAAATACATATTTCTCTCTTAAAGGGTATCCCACGGGATAAAAATGGGATGCATATAAGAGCACTTCGTAGTGAAGAGTGAGCCGCGGAATGGACTTGATGTTTAACAGAAAAGAAAAGAAGAGATCATTGGAACGCCAAAATCATGGGCTTGCCTTTAAGAAGGTACCCAGTTGATTGGAAAAGTGGACAGTCAGTGAGAAATTCGACGAGCAAGTTTCTGCAGCGAAGTGTCGTAGCTGAGCTGGTCATACTTCTGCAGGGTTCGGATGTGCAAAACGGGGATGCGCAAATGCGTTGACGACACCTACTTGTCACTTTCAAGGTTTCGAAGAAGCTCGAACAATTATGTGAAAAAAGCGCCTTCGATAGAAAGAGAAGCGCACTTTCAAGCAATTTAACCATGAAGTTATGCTCTAAGATTGATCCAGAAATAACTCATTTAACTAAGACATGAAAAACGGCAAAGACTTTTTGAATGGGCCTAATCGAATGGTAGAATAATTTGGATACTCGCCTTGCTCAATGCTATTGACTCAAAGGAAGTGGTCGCGATAAATCTCATGTTGACGAATGGGAAATTTACACAACGTATGGACAGGAGTCCTACCAAATAAGCAGATAGTTGATACTTCAAGGACGGCGGCGCCTTACGAATAGATTACAGGAGCAACGCGGCCATTCCGGAACCAGCACCACCTAAGTTTGGACGTGAAAGGGGTTTCAATGGCAGCATGTCTCATATGATACCGTTATCGTGATCTCCCAGTTTTCATTCCGCGGCGCCCTTCATACCAAGCACCCTTACTCACCTTATTTCTCATGAGGTCACGCTCATACGTCATTCTCTGTCTCAGCTTTTATGTCAAGCCCATCGGTTGAAAACGCTTCGAACTTAGCTCAACCTGGAAGCTAGCGCTGTCAATTTCTTAAAGGCACAACCCAGGCAGAGTTCGTGTGAACGCTTCTCTTCGGTCTGTAGTATAGACCCCTAGAGGACAATCACAAATGTGGCGTTCTCGTGCACGGAAACCGACCGATAAGAGCGCTTGGGCCTTGCAAAGTAAGCTGCCCAAGCTGCAGACTTTTTTTCTCTTATCAGGCTGTTGTCTGGCGATCTCTCATCTGTAGCGCTCTCTCGCCTCATACTCTCCTCTCCGCGCTTAGTCTCTCATTCCCTTAGCACAGCCGATTAGGAAGGTGAGTGAGCCCTTAACCTAAGCGTTTTGACGGTACTTTTGCTTTTACTCTTTACGTACGGCCCACTTCCCACCAATACGTTCACATCCTTGTACAAGAGCCACACCGATGTGATCCTGGGGCGTGCCTTTAAAAATTACTGGAGAGGTCGTCGCGTTGTTCATTCTGCTGTTTCCTCCGAAACATTCGAACAAAGGAACAAAGGGAAACGAGCACTATGTTCTCCCGAAATGAACAATTCCGAAGAGATTATAACCATGATGAACGCATAAGAACAATGCACAGTGACATGGAGCGAAGACGATTCCACTGCTCGTAAAATTTTATAGACTTGATGAAGTGACTATTGCAAGGTCGCGAAGGATGCGAGAAAGTTTCAATGCGATCAGAAGGATGCAGAATTATTCCTTGATCTGGTTCAGGCAGGAATTCAACGTGGACCTTGCAGCACCTTTGTGGCGACCTTCTCCATCACGATAGTGGCGAAAACAGTAATTCAAAGAAACAATTAAGGAACTGTGATATTTGCTAATCTCACTAGAGCAGTTGGGTGTTACACCTAAGACCACGGTACCATTAGAAGCACTGAAAACTCCATAGAGTTCAGAACCACTGCAGGCAGCCAGCTTCCCGTCAGATGATTATAATTATGTTTATTGCGCGCGAACTGTACATTAATACGCTGACAGAAGCATCAGCTCAGTGCATTGGTCATTAAGGGGCCTTTGGTGAAACTCCAGTTCGGGGGGGGGGGGCACTCCATTTTTTCTCCAATACTCAAGATAAGGATTAGAGGGCTCACGACACGTAATCGACTCATTTAAAGTAGACTTCTGATAAATATTGGTGTAATGGGTGAGAAACCCTGAAACGTTTTCACATTTCCGCCTGCCATGACCCAAGGGAACGGTCCTGGACCAGGAGAAAGGACACCTCCGCAAAGGGCTAAGGGTGCAGGAGCTCCAGGGTGGATCACCTGTGCAGAAAAGTGGATGGGATGTGGGCAGGTAGTGTGGAATGTAGGACATCCACCGGTCCTTATCAAAAGTACGCTCGAAATGAGTCGTTCACTTATTATCTTATCCGTAGTGTTCGATAGCCCAAAGAACTGCTCTCTAGTACTACGGATAAGATAGCAATGGAGTGGCCCCCCCGAACTGGAGTTTCACCGTTATTCAAATAAGGACCATTGCCGCCTTTCCAACACATCTAAGGGTTTATTCTGTGAAGCGGGTCCGGTGCCAACAAGCACAGACTTTTGCAGCCTTCGGTTTAGCCGAAATACAATCCACTACCCGATCATTCAGAGCCCATGAGCATTTAGCGAGGCGTCATTATCACTGATTTACCTCTGCCTGTTTATCTGAGTTAAAGGCAAGATTCGGGATAAAATAGGTGTGGAAAAGCGTTCAGTTATGAAGCTAGAGGTGGGAGGTGGTCTGGAAAAGAGAAGGAAAGCAAACGAAACCACCGATTACGCCCCGTACAGAGACCTCCCCTATTTCAGCCACATTCCACCTTGGGATAGAGAAGGGGCGCGTTGGACGAGTTTCACGAACCTAACTCTACTTGCTCCAGTGTCAATAACATTGGATCGCAATGGGACCGCTGCCTCAAATGCGCCCGCGCTTTTCAAGCAGCGCCACGTGGCAACCGACAGCGGAGGGTGGGGCTTGCGGACGAAGGTGTGAGTTGCGGGTCGGACGAGCTCCTTGCGCCTTTGTCGCGCACTTTCAAGCGGCAAAAGGGGCGCGACATCAACGCTTGTCCGCCTGCCTACTACCCCCGGGATGGAACAGGCGAGCGCGCCTAATCCCGGAGCGTGCCTTTAAAGGAATCCTCCACGGAAAAATCATGATTCAATTTCATCCATCATCCACGATAAGAATGAAAAGAACAGAAAAATTGCATTTGTTTTGGTAAAAATTCGAAAAACGAAAGGGCTGCTACGCGTTCAAAGTACCGCCGCACATCTGTCACAAATGCTGGCGACGAGTATTGCATCTAGTGATCACAACTGATACATTCATGTTGAGAAAGAATGCAAGAATTTTCCGCGAAGGGATTCCTTTAACTATTTATCTGACTGCCATTGCGATAAAGGAGAAGGTGCTAATGGATGTTCATTCCCTTGTAACTGTTGCGATTTGACGAAGGTCTTTTTGTTCAGTAAGGAGGGTGCGTGACGATTCAATCGTGGCGATGGCTAGGTCGCCGCGCCAGCCGCCGCAGCCCGCGATGCGACGTCGGCCGTGGCTAGAATTCAGGGTTCTAGCATTGGGGAATGTAGGATTAGATGAAGTTCCCAGTCGTGAAACACGGTATATGATCACCTGCCCCCTTAAAATACAGGATCCTTGTCCTTTGCCATTATTTACAAACTTATTCTGTCATACTGATGTTATGCCTTCCTCACCGTTCCACTGCGTCTTGGAACGTAATATTTTTCCGATTTAGCCAGATTATCGCTCTCTGATAACAATTCAGGCAGTTGATTAATAAAGAAGTCTCATTATGTTCAAAAGGACAACCTTTACATGGCACAAGCTCTGTACAGTGAGGCTTAAATAACTGCGGAGATCTTAAGGTGACGCTTGTTGGCTCACTGATGTCTGGAACTTGGTCTTATCAGTTCTCTAACCCCACCAGCAACTTATGGACAAGGACCGTTAAGCCAAGGCCCACACAAAATCGCCGCACCAACTGCCGCGCGCGACGCTGCCGCCGCGTGAGCGGCGTGACCTCATTAGCCGACGATTGAATTGACCGTCTCCCTAGTAAAAACAGCACGTACACCTTTTAATTCACTTCCTTTTCAAATGTTCTCACCTTTTTCGAGCATGTAATTGTCCTTTGAAACTCTCATACCAGACAAAAATTCAAAATTGTTCCTGAAATGATTGACTTTTTTGGTATCAAGTTCTATCAACGAGCCTGGGAAAGATTTCAATGCATGGATTTCTTATAACGTGGAGCAAATTGATAGTGGATTGCGACTTCAAGTTTTCGTGCTTCCGAGGGCCACAGATAGAAGTAGGGTCAGAGTCGTATCGGGGAAGTGCTGTACGACATGATGAATCTAATGAAGACTGGTATCTTCTTTCTCTCCATAATCAATACTATTCACTCTAGTTCCATGCCCAGTGCATTCTAGCTTCCACGCTCGTGTCGTTGATCCTGGTTCAAAATAGCAAACTCCTGCTACGCCCCCTCGCTCCCGGGGATTGTCGACCTGAAGAGGTCAGGAAGTATCTATTCCTGGTGTACCGATCTACGATCCGCCAAACATCCAAATACGACATTTCTACTTCTCCCAATAAAAAGATAGGTATCGGTGATAAACAGCAGCTGAAGATGACACGATCGGTCAAGTAACAACAGTCTGTTTTTCACACAAGGTAAGAAGCCTTGGAAGGGAAAATTTACATTAAAAACACACACAACTATCAAATTAATTTGAGGGTGCAAAGGAAAAAACCATGAAAACGGCTCAGAACCCGAAAAATGGGACACTCTCTAGCCTGTTGATTTCCGCATTGATAACGACTTGCAATGTGTCTATGCCCAACTTTAGCGCTTTCTTTGCTATTTAATCGCCGCGTATGGACCTGCGGCGAGTGATCAGATAGTTGGTGGGCGTACCGCGCCAACTGCGCGAGAGTGAGCCAGTGCATATAGATCGCCGAGGTCAAATCTTTTCGCTGCCAACTGCGGGTCAGTCCGCACCCTCAGGAGATCCACCTATCTCTCCACTAAGCAATTTTCTTCTTCCACCTTCGTCTTATTGTTGAATCCTCCCTGAAATATGAAATATTTTTTAAAGGCCTGTACGTGTCGAATTAGGGCACAGTTTAAGTTTCAAGTTGATTTGAAACGTACAGGAACGGCTGCACGATTGTTGTTGCTGTTTGATAACCGATTCATACGGAGTGTTTCAGTCCATCGTTGCTGCTGCTTCTGCTGTTCATCACGATACCCGTAGCCGAGACAAGTATTCGATTGTGTGGCGTCCGATTGACTCGAACTCTCATGTCCATATGCCGAAATCAACTATGTGGTGGATTCGCTCTGAGTAAACGTACGTTCAGTTCTCGATTCACATTTAATAAAGCGGTGGCAGTACTTTTTGGACAAATGAAAGTGACAGAAAAAGTAATCTTCTCGCCTGCCCTCATTGCTCCCCGTCGCACGGAAGGTTGTTGTTCGGACGCACTTGTTTTTGGACTTGAAAACAGCTACATTGTCAACGTCCATGAAATAACTTATAGCAATTTCTTCTGATTTGCTCTCAGTCAGCATCACTTGAAATGATTATGTGATTATTTACCCCATTAAGAAATCACATTTTGAAATCACGAGGTTTACTTGAATTGGCCCATTAGTTCGCAATAGGCTTCTCGATTGCCAGTGTGGCACTTCGACCTGCGTGATACACAGAGCACAAGAGGAGAGGATATTCAGAACTCAGATTGCGGGTAGTGAATGCACAGGATAAATTAGTTGTACTCGGGGTAGAAACACGTGGACGGTCTGCGATGATCAAAGGTCCATGCGGCGCTAATGGCTTGCTGCACTCCCATGGAACGGTCTGGTCCAGGTCACAGTGTCCCTCTTTCCAACAAGCCCGAATACCACGCCCAAAAAACCTTAGAGCGGTCCTGAAGTTAGCATAGACAAGACAATGGGCAGTAAAAGAAGGCCTGTAAACTCGCGTCCTTACCTTTGCCCTCTGGCGAATTTTATTTGTATGATGAGTGGAGATCAAGCATGAGGACGAGACGTAATGTGGCTCTTATGCTTAGAGCAAAACGAAATTCGGGGTGTGGTCGTCCTAACTCACGAAGGCGCTGATCAGTGTAATGCCTAATCAGCATTCATTGTATTAGATTGTCCTGAAAGTGTTTGCTCATTCGCGAATTGTTATCACAATTCCTTTGTTCTTTAAAGGCAAAAGTCGGGCTCAATAAGGGGGTATTATGGCGATTGAAACTGAGTATAGAGATGCGAAGTGGAACGACAGTGGAGAAAAAACTGAGAAAAACCGTCGACAAGGCCGTTAACAAAACCCTCTTTCCCACTAGCAGTGAAGGAGGCTGGCTTGGGAAAGAGGCACGTACAAACAAGTTTTCTGGAGATGTCAGTCGTTCTATCGGTTGATACGGCAATCAACCTAGCTGATTCTCACACGTTATGCCAGCCATGCACCACATCCCATGGTGGGCGGCCGGAGCGCCTCCAGGCGGCGCGAGCGCTTAATGCATGCCCTGGGGCGTTATTACGGCGCCTTTTGAGATTCTGAGCATGGCAACGTCCCTGTGGGTGCGTAGCCATGCACATAGACGACTAAAGTGATTGGTTTGGTCCACTGAGCCTGACTCGTGGCTTTAAGCTCACCAGAATTAAAGTAATCATATGCCCCATCATAATCGTCAACATATTGCCTTTCAGCAGTGCTTGTGAATGCCGTTTGCCTAGAAATCCTGAGCTTTCGAAGGGAAAATCTGGAAGAAGTCCGTTTTCGAGTAGTCCGGAACATGAAGCTCTCTCTTTTTTAGTGGAATTGGCAGCAGCAGAAGCGGAGGGTATTTTATTGTGGGCCGCTGCTTAACACAATAAAGCGAGGAAGAAATCCATAAAAGGGGCTGGAGGCTTTGCTAGACATCTTTCAAAATTTGCTTTGACGGTCGTTGCTTGGATGAAGTGAACTTTGCAATGTTTTCCAAAGTGCCGGTGGAGCCACCTGTTCTTCCACACTATCGTTCAACAGTAGCAGTACAGTTCTTTGGCTGGGGCCATCGGTGAGCAAATCGCTTGCAGCTTTACCAACCCAAATCGGCCTTTCGGAATCTCTGGTTCTACGCGTCTGAGCCAGTGGCGCTCGCGGGTGTGGTTTACTTGAGGAACCCACTCCTTGCTACCACCAACAAAGTAGTCGGGTCAAACAAGATACAGCCGGTAAATCAAAATGTTCATGCAAAATCTGAAGGCTTCTGAGGCGGTTGTCACCCAGATCACGAAATCTCCTTTTGCCATAATTTCTCTTCTTTTTGAGGAGCTATTGAGGAATGGCTATTGTGTTCTGACTGTGGAAAAGCTGTGTCAGTTACCGTGCATTGCACCAGAGACTGTTTCCAAACAACTCCAGAAGACACTCGTCACTCAGGGTAACAAGCCGACCGACTTTGGCTTTTTTCTCGAGTTTCTGGACATCGGCAACCAAATGTTTGCCATGTCGGGCCATCGCAAGACGTAGGGCTCTTGCCGCATCGCTTCCACTGACGCGTTTTCTGGGTTTAGAATCAAGAGTAGCCAAATATGCTTTCAGTCAAAGTCGATTTTCTCAGCCATAATCGCTGCGAAATACCACGGCAGAAATGCTCTGAAGAGATCATTGACTAGGGTTTACATATGTTTACAATGGATGGTCAAAAATTATCCCTGAAGATTTCACAACATACACATGGAAATGGGCAAAGACTTTTGGGACAACCTAAAATTATCTATCGATGGCGGTCGGTGGCTCACTAGTGCAAGGGAATCGTTTCCATTACTGTAAAGAAAGCAAGCCACATTTGGTTGGCGCTATCGCAAGACACGGGGGCATTGTGGTGGCAGTGCATTCGGAATCGCGTAAAACGTTGCTTTTTCGTTGAGAACGGACTAAGCTTTAAGCGGGGAGGAGCTATTCCAAGATGCTTGAGCATTTGCAATTTCGCAAAAGTTCCTGCCTCATCCTAGGCCTAGTCCTAGAGGATGCCCCCGTACCTTGCGATAGCGCCGCAAGTCACATTTACTTTTGACTTTCCCAGGCTCTGACGATGACAAAGAAGTCGAAACGTTAGCTGAATAAAATAACCTGATTTGGGCGGCTAAACTAAAAGCTCGTATCCAGAATAAGTGTACCAGTGGCAAAAAAGGGTCGATCCTGGATAATTTTTTCCACATTTCAGGATCATTCACGTGGCATGAACCTCCTTTGGAGTCTTTGCATTTGTCGATCAAACGGTCAGGTATTGCTACCGAGTGCTGCGAGAACCGATGTTCATTCAGTTATCTCAAAACATACTGTTGCAACACGTGACTACGGTAATGTCTGAAGATTGATCTCATTCTGATCGCCACTGGATTTTACTTCCCCCTCTTTCCCTTTTCTCTGTGAACAGACTTCCGCGACATAGTCTAGTCGACTCTGTAACATTCCTTACATTCTAGGAAGTCATTTTGTTGCTATCTTCGGTGCCAACAGACTCTTGTCCTTTACATTCGAGTTTACTATTCAATCACTGAGTCCCTTCAACCCAGACAGACACACACGAGTAATTTACTAAGATCACTGGCTATTGTTTTGTTGGAATGCATAATTAAATGCATTGTTTAAGTGTCATTTATTCCTAAGTAAACTAATAATAAAATTTGTTGACATTTCCTATAAGTTGTGATTACTGGACGAAGATCATGCGAATGTTTCCTCTTGCAAGATAGAAAGCCTTTGTTGGCGCAGGCGGTTACAAATTGCAGGGAGTACAACTGAACTCCAGACAACAAAAAAAGCACTACGCAGACTGCTAAAAAAACGGTTTAGCTCTCACAAATATCAAATAGAGCTTGTCGTCTTCTCGGAAAGACAGAACAACAGTAAGCTTGCAGCGTTTATTAGGTTGAGCAATAATTATCCGTCGTTTCCATTTCACTCATAAGTTTTAACAAAACCAAACAAAAACAATAAATGCGTAATCAACAAACGCTCTCGAACAGTCTTCTCTGCAACCGTGCCTTCATCCCAGGCTTCATGCAGCGTGAGCAATCATTTTGCTCACGGGTAAGTTCCATAGTGAAGCAAATATACCAGGGGCCGTAAGGTATGCTTCCCCGAAGGGTTGGGGACGAAAATCCCTTTAAATTTTCTCTGTCTTCCCAACTGGGATTGTCCTGATAAAGGGCCTACATTTAATGTATGTAGGTTAAAGTAAACATGCATTGAAAATGAAGAAACAGTATCGTTCAAAACAAAAAATTTAAAGGGACTTTCGTCCCCGCAACCATTCGGGGAAGCATACCTTACGACCCCAGTGTTGTATTAAAATGTACAAGGATCGCGCGCTTTCAAACTACATCATGACCTTTGAAAATAACCAGCAAAAAATCAAAGAGCCATGAGCCTAGTAAAACGGCAGATAATTATTGCTAACCTAATATGAGGATACCGTAATCTTCGGAGTAATCGTGATATTACGGAACGGTTAGGAGTTCTGCTGTCACCGTATCTACCCCAGGCTCGATCGGTTACCGTGTCTACCCCAGGCGCGATTGGTCGGAATACTTCAGCGGTGATTAGATGGACCGCTCACCAATTCGTGTCTTTCCAGATCAAAGTTGCTCAAATGTGGAGAGTTACTATCTTCAGCTAAGACCTGTGATTTTCTAAATTGCAGATATGTTTCAATAATTATCAACAAAAACGGGCCACATCTGAAAGAACATTCACAAGGTCGCCATTATCAAACGTCACTAAAATTTTCCTATCAGCATGACGTCACTGACAACAGAAAGTCCATTAAAAGCTTTTCTGGAATAAGGTGACAAATAATCTTAATCTACAATTCCTGATCATCTGATAGGTACGGTAACACTCACGGGCAAGGACCAAAGTACCCGTTTACCTCCACAGCGTCTGTTTTTTTCGGTAGCGGTTATTTCGATCTTCACTAGATTCATTTGAATCTTTTTTATAATCGATTGTGTAAAATAAACGTAAACGTAACGTGTAAACGACAAAAAAGCGTCCTCATTCTAATACACGCGAAACTTTTCCGCGTTTGCTCTCAAGTCTCCTTGAGATTTCGACGAAGCTGTTAGATATGGTGAGAATATCAATAAAATTGACAAGAAAACATGTCAGTTGTAGGAGAGGAGTGGAAATTGTTTGAAATGGCCAATGGTCTTTGAAGGTTTTAATACTAGGAGAATCACTAAAATTTCATCAAGCATTCAGAGAAGCACCTTCCATTCTTGTTGATGTGTCCAGAGCATTCTAGTCGTAATTGTTCTGTGTACCATAAAGACTGAACGGAAGTGGTGTAGTGGCAAGTGGCACGCTCACCACGCGAGCGGTCCGGGGATCAAATCCTGGGTCGTGAGTCGCCCGGGCCAACCAAGCCTTCCATCCCTCCGGGGTCGGTTAATTGGTACCAGACTTGTCTGGGAGGATAAAAACACTGACTTGTACATCGGCTGGCCCCGCAAGTCATTGTATAGGCCACATCGCATTCAAACGCCACTTAGTCACTAATCCTCTCATAAGGGATTTCATTATGGTCAGTGGCCTACGCTGACAATGAATATTGATTAATAATTGAGCTTGATATCGATGAACTCATGTACGTGCTACCTAAACTGAATTGGATGTAAGCGTTCACGTTTTCGAACGGATGAAAAC
>MU869458.1:0-11217 GCA_036418205.1 Ostertagia ostertagi | reverse complement strand
TTAGCATTTGAAAAAGACACACCATTTTTTTTTAAAAACTAAAGGATAAAGGATAAAGCATTTGCCGTTGATCAATCCCTTTTTGGGATGCGGCACGCATTCTACTTCCATTTGTACATTCGTAGTGGCGTTTGAATGCGATGTGGCCTATACAATGACTTGCGGGGGCCAGCCGATGTCAAGTCAGTGTTTTTCCTCCCAGACAAGTCTGGTACCAATTAACCGACCCCGGAGGGATGGAAGGCTTGGTTGGCCCGGGCGACTCACGACCCAGGATTTGATCCCCGGACCGCTCGCGTGGTAAGCGTGCCACTTGCCACTACACCACTTCCGCCCCGTAAAAACTTCGTATAAGTTTAATATTTACCAAGCCGGATACAAATTTATAACATGTGAGGTTTCATGTCTCCCCATACCCATGAGGGACTTCAAAAATTAAACCCTAACATGGGAGGTCATCAGCACTTATTTAAGTAAGTGAGGAGCACTCCTTGCGTTTTGTCGAATATTTTTATGCGAATATTGTTATGTTCTTCGATGCTCATTGCGACCAGGGTCAGCCGTCCTGTCCCAATTTGGAATAATTGCGATCCCCTCTCATAAGGGATTCGATACAACCACCACCATCACCTCTTCCAACCTTAGAAGGGACCCCCTTACACGACCCCCATCCCCACACCCGACCAACGCCCTCACCATCACGGCTGTCTCTACAGTATTTGATTCTGAAACCGAGACCAATCGCCACACTATAACTCCGCACACTCACACAAAGCGATTCATGTTTACTTTTCCAAAGTTTTCTCAGAATTCTGCTCGTCTAGCAAGAAAGACTTTCAGGTTGCCATGGCCATTCAAGAAGAGATGTATACGGCTAGATGTGCCTTGAACGCTGATCTCAAATCTACCTTCCAAATCTGCTAAACGATTCTCTGAACGGAGTTATGAAGCAGTAGTGGTCGGGATTCACAGTCAAAACATCATAGGATCGGCCCCTATCGTAATTGTTTCGTTGAATTCTCAAAGAATACCGTTTTGTATTCTTTGAGAATTCAACGAAATAGGCTATTAAAAGCCGTTTAGCTGTATTCCTGAAGAATGGAAAACAGTAAACAATGGGACCGATCCTACGACGTTTTGACTGTGAGTCCCGACCACTACCGTTGCGCTGTTTTGCTTCATAACTCCGTTCAGAGAATCGTTTAGCAGATTTGGAAGGTAGATTTGAGATCAGCGTTCAAAGGCACATCTAGCGTATACATCTCTTCTTGAATGGCCATGGCGACCTGGGAGCCTTTCCTTGTAAGACGTGACCCCATCCACTGCCACCACGACCCCTTCAACTTCCAAATATACGAGCCCCCTTCTAAACTTTTTGACCTTCACCAAACCCCAAATACGGCCACCCTCGAAAAAAACCCAAAATACGTACGACACCCCTCTCCTCCCCCCCCCCCGTTGTTAAGAACTGCGCAGCACACGATTGATCCCGCAGCCGGCTACCAGGGCACGTGGCCTGCTGACATTATTCAATTATTTAGGTTCACCTGCATTTATTAATCGATTAATTTATATGTAACTAGTAAGTTCTGGTCCTTCATCGTTCGCATCCAATTATGTTCCCTTCTCAACCTGACGCGAGGCAGCTTTTCTTAGGGGCGAAGAAAATCGGTCGTCGTTGTACCCCGCCAGTCACTCAGCGTACTCGCAATGCATAGTGTCCCCTGATTACTTTTCGTTCAGATCGATGCAGCCGGGTCTAGGTTACACACGATTTTAAGGCGTTGGGTAGTGTGAAGAACGAAAATATGTCAATGAATGAATTTCCTTGAAATCAAGTCTTTCAATGCTATTTTGCAGATTTTATTTATTTATTTGCTTATTATATACTATTATTATATACTCATGTGAGCGCCATGGTATCCAACATCAGACCAAAGACAGAAGCAAGGGAAGTTGTATGAAAAGTAAAAGGCAGAAGTAAACTTAAAGGTAAAAGGCCAAGCTGGAGAGGACCTTCCGCAGCATCTGCCATGTCGGTAACATGAATACTGATCAAAATATATTTTTATGTAATTGTGCCCAGTGCTTTGCGGCAGCATAACAGCCTGATAAAATTTTGGAACATTCCACGAATTTGCGTGTCATCCTTGCGCAGGGGCCATACTAATCTGCTCTGTATTGTTCCAATTTTAGTATATGTTTAGGAATTAACAAATTATGACAGAGCAATTTCACAAGAATCACCATATGTTCAGGAATTTAAGAGCAGTTTCACAAGCAAGTGCCTGTGACCCCTTTGTGGCGCTAAAGGGCACTATGGCCGACTGGTGTAGGTAATAGCCCGATAACATACCGCTGCTGCCTCAGTCAAGTCTGGGCCTTCTCCTTCTCAAGGATCATTTCTCCCATGACATGTTTGTCTCGAACATACTTACTTCAGGGTTGTCTTCTCAGTCGTATGGGTACTGCTGGTTCCCTGGATCAGCCTTTCTTTGTTTTTTCTTTTATGCTTGCATTGATTTCGCATACTGGATTCAATGGCGTCTTCATTTGGACGTATAAATAAAAATAAATAAATAAATAAATAAATAAATAAATAAATAAAATAAATAAATAAATAAATATGAAGAACTGCTCTGAGGGCAGTACAGTTGCAGGACTGAGAGCTGTGAGTTACTGTCGTTAAGTAATGTCCATGCTACTTCCTGCTCGGGACCAATGAAAAACTGTGCTTTGATATCCTAAACAAATCCTTGGTCGAAAGTCATTCTGCCAATGCTCAACACCTCGTTTTTCTGCAATAATTTGCCTTATTTCAAATTGGAATGATGTGCGGCCACGTCTGAATTGCTGCGGAGAAAATTCCTCTTCCGCGAAGCAATTAAACCCCGCATTTTTTTCTATGCAATCGCCACCACTAATTTACCCACTGTCACCTCTGAATGATTCCAGGGTAAATCAAAGCAAAAAATGACAACGTGCCAATTTGAGACGGTCACGAAATGGCGTATATGTTTGAAAATCAGGGTGGTTCATAAAATTTCCCGATTAAACATTAATGAAAGTAAGAGGAGTAACATCCCTATCATTAACCGATATACAATAGCAAGGTTAGTGAAAGTAGGCGAAATGGTTACTTGAAAATAGAAACATACAAAACTACAGTCTCACAGGGCGGAAGTGGTGTAGTGGCAAGTGGCACGCTTACCACGCGAGCGGTCCGGGGATCAAATCCTGGGTCGTGAGTCGCCCGGGCCAACCAAGCCTTCCATCCCTCCGGGGTCGGTTAATTGGTACCAGACTTGTCTGGGAGGATAAAAACACTGACTTGTACATCGGCTGGCCCCCGCAAGTCATAGGCCACATCGCATTCAAACGCCACTACGAATGTACAAATGGAAGTAGAATGCGTGCCGCATCCCAAAAGGGATTGATCAACGGCAAATTTTATACTTTTTTAAACAGTCTCACAGAAAGTGATGCGAAAGGGGGCCACTGGCATGATGAACCGTTCTTGTACAAGCGCAAACGAGGACGGTCGCGATCTCCTAGGGAAAGGGTGGTAATAAATACAAGGATTATTTCACAAGAATACTGAGTCATGAACAAAACTTTCCCCTAGACGAGACTCAAGTTGGTACCTCTCGGTCGCCTAGACTCATTAATCGGTGGGCAATATGCCCTGAAACAGCAGTTCGAGGAAGTATGCGTACGGCTATCCCTGCCTACGGAATGGTAAACGAGAGATGCGATTTCGAGTCCCACCTGGCGAGTTTTGCTCACAACCCAGCATATTTGTGAAACTTTCGCAAGGCGAACTGCGGCCAAAAACAGCAGTTAACAAACAAAACGTTGCCTCATATTTAATAGATATATGAATCAAGTCTAAGAGGCATCTAGCTTCCCTCGCAACACGACGGGCATAAAAATGATTTTTACAAGCATTCGGAACGGGTAGTGAAATTGCACTATTGCATTGCAGTTAGTGGGTACATTGGTACAGTCGAAGAATGTAGAATTCAGCAATTATGGTCTATTCGCCCAATGGTAGCGGATGTCGAGAGAAGACCAAACACGGTAGCCGGATCATACTGTTTGGTAACTGGGCGGGCTCATTCCTCAGTGCCATGTGCCGCGCGCGGTATATCATGAACCGTAAAGGCTGGTTTTTGAAAAAAGGATACGACACGGGACATTCGGTGAAACGTCAAACTTTCCAAGTCAAATACGTTTTGGAGCTAGGTTCAAATTTTCAATTCAATTCATTTTTTTTTATTCTATATTTTCAAGCTAAAGCTATCGCTGCCTGCTTTCAAGAGAATGATTCATAAGTAAGCCAGTCGGGGGTTTCCGGAGTTCTTTTTTTTCCTTTCTTTGTTTCTGTTTTATTTTAGTTGTAATGAAAGCTTTTTCACTCTTCGCTCTTTGTTTAATTCGTTTGCAATTTATACGAAGTGTATGTGTTGTTACCTAGTTGTTTCCTTCATGTGTAACCTGCCCCTTCCGCGCGACTGAGTTCGTGTCTCCAAAAATAGAAATAATAAATTAAAATTTTGCGTTGAAAGACAGTAAGATGAAAAAAAGCATTCTCTAGACTATACTATAAAGATTTAGGCCCTATATGACTTCAAAGCTGACCAATCTCTGTGAAATTTGATTTTATTAGGCTAAAAGGTATTTTTCAAGACAACTCGTCTTCGTACAGAATGACCTTTTGACATAACTCAAAATGGTTTTTGGTAACCTCATTATGCCTAGAAATGTCCCGTTTTCAGGCTTTCCACGACACAGATCACTAATTTCTTTAGAGGTACACTCCTGTTTGCCAGAGAGAGCAGGTTCTGAGATTTTTTGCTGTTGCAGGCGAGCTTTGCTATGAACAAATTATTGCCATCGGGCGACAGTTGAAAGAAGACCAGGCCAATACTGAGAAGGGATTCTTGCAATTCCTCCGCTTTCTGTTAGGTTGTCTCAAATATTCGTGTGTAATTACGGATCTCTGCCACGAGCTCCTTCAGCATACCCTAATTATGTTTACGAAGGCTGTGGAGGGGCAGTACGTGTAGCAACTGAACGGAATCATGCTCATCCTAGTCGCCTTCCCCTAGTTTGAAGTGGGAGAAGAATCTCTCATTCTCTGACTCAAGAACTTCTGAATACGAACCAGGGAATGCTTCCAAATTCCCATGGAACTTTGGATGGAGACCCAAGCAAATCGGTAGAGTACTGAATACTATTCACAGATATGTAGACCAAAACTGCTACGCGACCTTTCTAGGCAAGTTGTGAGCGGTCAAAGTTGGCAAGAAATGCAGTAAAAAAGTGAGTTGCGGCACCAAACTGGCGCCAGATCGCCTCTGTCTCAAAAATGAATGTCATATTCGTGACCAGGCCATCTGTTTACCCCTATAGGTACTGTTTCAGGAAAAACTAAAAACGCCGATGCGGTTAGATTAGCTCGCCTCCTACTGACGCTACCCTTCCTGTCAACTTTGACCGCCCACGATTTGCTTGGAATGTTCACGTAGCAGTTTTGGTCTCAATATTTGTAACTAGCATTCATTACTCTATTGATTCATCCCAGTTTCCATTCATAGTTCCATGGGAAGTTGAAAGCATTTCCTGCTAAGCCACAAACCGTCCGAAGCGGGAAGTAATATCTGCTTTGCGGTATAACTCCTTGTTTTGCCAGCCATGAGGTATCAGAATTGATAGGTTTTCTTTGCTCAGGAGACTAAGCCTGGCGAAGAACCCTCTTTTGAGAAGACCATCGGTATTCGGATCTGGACAGCCCACTCTCTCTCGTTAACGCCAGTGCACACTTGATGACCTGCTATGGGGCCACCACACACTGTTGTTTCAGATGCACAGTTCATAGAGGTTCTCGCTCCTTCGCAAAAGGTTGAAGCTCTCCAAAGATTCCCACATGATTGACCACTGATGACAGGAGTGTGACAAGAATTCCATCAATAATTTGTTTCCTACTCCACCCGTACACACTGGTTGAGCAAAATCGCTATCACAGTTGAGAAGTACTACAGGTATCATGACAACTACACACAGAAAGCACCACTGAGACTGCACATTATAGTGATGGCACATTTTTGACTTGATTTAATGCGGAACCTAATATTGGTTTTTTTTTCGATAGCCCTCTTTGGGCTTTTCAATTTGAAACAGAACTGCCGCTAAAGTTAATCAAATGCTTTCTGACATGTAGCGTGATTGAGCATTATCCGAACGAAATCGGGGGGGGGGGGCTCAAGCGACCCGGAGCAGGGTCAACCCTACGTTGTTACTAGTAACAACGGGGGGTCGTACCTGGTTGAGTTTATAGGAGGGGGGTCGTATCCGCTTCAGTCGCGTGAAATTACATGTGAGTTTGTGGTGAAAGTGGAGTTTTCACGAGTAGTAGGCTAGAGTGAGTTGGGAGCGCATGGGAGAAAAATTCGCCGTTTCAGCGCGCGTATATACCCCCTCCCCCGCTCGACGGCATTTTTGGAGGAAAAAGTGGGCGGGGTTGAGTGGTACCAGAATTAAATACTATAGAGAGGATGATGGTGGTCGAGGTGTCGAAAAGGGGGTCGTATCAAGTCCACCTTGGGGGAGGGGGGTCGTAAAAAATTTTTGAAAAAGTAACAACGATAGGACCGACCCTGGTAGTGAATCCGACTTCGAAGCGAAGTGGTGATAAGTCAAGGAACAAGGATAAAGAGATTCTTATATTAAAATTTGCTGAATACAAATGAATCTTCATAGCAAACCGTTACGAGAATCGAGTAGGCAGTACATATGATGCTTGCGTCTAACAAAAATTATCCATCAATTGTGAGAAACCATACCAGGATTATGGTTCTCCACAGCAGGGCCAGAATTTGCAAACACCAGCTCAAAAAAAGTTATAGGTCCTAGAACGGTATACATTCCGCTTGGTAATGTTCTCCAGGCTTCCTTCTCCCTTTCCTCCTACCACTTCATCGACTTCATTGATGCAAATCTAGCAATGTGATGTGTGCTTTCAAAATCCTGAAGAAATGCGAAATTGACCCAGACTCTAGAATGGGAATTCCTTCTGGAGCGGAATCAGCAATATATTATAGGGTTGGCCAAAAAAAGAGACCATTGTCCACATTTCAGGCAGGCATCCCAATCCATAGCAAACACTATGGATTGCACCAATCTCATCAAAGGATTTGCCATGGGAACCTTGTGCACGGTTCGAGCTCAACTGGTCCTCGGCGGATCATGGACCTTTACGACGTTATCTGAAACGCTGGTCGGAAGGGGTCTTGCATATTTAGAGCTACTGTTCCTAGGAAGCAATCGTCAGTTAACCGATTAAAGAAATTTCGTAGCAGCTTCAGCTTTGGAACGACAATTAGGCCTTCTTGAGCTAACTGATGAAGATTGACGTTACACTGCGTGGCATAACGTATAAGACGAGCTTATGGATAAAGAAGAACATAACTTAGCTAGCAATTTGATGGAATTGGAATGAAAACTAGGCACAAGCGTGCTGCGCCAAACCTTGTATAAGTCATGGACATGTCAAAAAGTGGGACTCATCCCACACACCATCACGGTCGGCCTTTCCAGGCTGGAGCCAAATGGGAGTCGACCACCGCAGAACCAGGCGTACACTTCGGTTGGGAACAGGGCAAAGACGGGCAGTGTACACCGGACTGGCAAGCAATCGAGAAGCTACAGCTGTTGAATGTAGTGGTGCTCTTGATTACAGCAAGTCTCAGAGACAACACTAGGGTGACTTTACGCGAGGAAGAATCATTGGGAAACTGGAAGAAGGAAGATTTGTAACGAGTGTGGTCCAGGAGTTTGTGTTGCTCACAGCATTGTTTTTGCGCATGAGAAGCAATATGGACCGCAGCCACTGCTGTCCCAAGAAGAGGAGGTTGGTGGATCACGAACAACCGCAACAGCAGGTGATTGCTAGGTTTTGCTACAGGCAAAAATGGACCCACGTCAGTCACAGGCTGCAGTTGCAAAAACATTTATCAGGATTGTAAGGCACGTAATCCCAGGCTGAACAGTGGTACAGTGACCGCATAGGCATGGTCTCTCTGACCGACCAACAGTATCTGGTGTTCCTTCGAAACCCGCGCATCGGCGGGAACATTTGCTAGGTGCCGGGACATTAGCGATGGACCACCGATTTGGATGATCGCGTGTTCTTCTCAGTTAAGATCAAATTGGATGTAAGTAGTGATTTTGGACTTACCCGCATGTGGCGAGAATAGGAACACGTAATGCACCCAGGACCATCGTTCAACATGATTGTTTTGATAGTCCATTCGATATGGTGTGGGGAGGCATAAAGTTGCAAGGGCGTACCAACCTCCCAACTCCTGATCGCGGAATGCTTTCTGATCGACGTTATTGTGACGCTGTACTCCTCACTTATGTGCATCTTTTCAAGGGTGCCTTTGACCTCAACTTCAATCGTATGGAGGACAAGGTGCGAGAGCATCGAGCAGCCTAGGTGGAAAACTCCTGAAAAGCGAGGATTTCCGGCGATTGGTGAAGCCTGCCCGCTTCCCCAGTCAAATTCTATGGAGCACGTGTGGCAAGCATTCAGGAGAGCTATTGTAGCGCATCCCCATGCGCCAACAACTGTATAGCTGTTGTCATTCGCGGTCTTCAAGGAATGAGTCGCTTCTCCACAAAAACTCTAACCAACCTTCGGCCAGTAGTGGAGCACGCGGCAGTGCATGCTTTGCAATCCGTAAGCTCATACAGCTCTTCAAGGAACAGTTATCTCGTTTGATGTCTACCATGAATTTGGAGTGCTCACCCATCGACCGCTTCAGACAGGGTATTTGCAGAAAAATGTCTTTTCCAATCGCCCCTTTGCGCTTTTCTGTTAGTAACTCTCTGCACTGTACCGCAACATTTACTTCTATATATGTGCCAAATTTGGTCCACCTAGGTTAACTAGCAGTGAGATATCATGTGTGAAAGTTACTTCGTCCCTACGTAATAAGTTTTGCACACCAGTGTAATAACGAGTGATGAGATGTGGTGAGGACAGTGAGAGAGGGCCTGATTTCTCTTCATTAGGGGACATCTGAAGGGATTTTTGAGGTAACACTTGGTACAGCGGCTGGACCTTGTGCGATGAAAATGAATGATGATGTTGGTCAGGGCGCATCGTGTCATCTTTTGTGGCCCCCTCGCATACAAGAGAGATAAGGTGCGCGTTTTTGATGGTTATGGAGGGAATACAATGCCTATGCCACAACCGTTCAGTTACTGAGTTATATGTCTTTCTGCACAAATAATGCACAAATTAATGCACAGATCTGATAATAACTTTTCTAGAAGACTCGAATATTAGATTGAATGGAAATTGCCACACTCTGGTGTGGAGCTATTAACTTGCGGCTGCCGATAATGGCAGGTTATTGTGCTCCACCATAGCACGGTCTTCTTTTCTTGCATGGTGAGCACTTTCAGCCGAAAAAAAGAACATCGAAAATTGAATAGAATTATGAAAACTGTCACCAACCCTTCAGTTTTAGACTAACAAAAACATTTCATCATTAGGCAGCAATCGAGAAGTGACTATTTACAGCTCTTCCTTCCCTAGTTGCTCTATAAAAACTAATATTCCAGGTTAATTCTTCGCCCGCTACCTTTGGTTGTCACATTTGATCTGCGCTGATGGAGCAAATCTCTGCATCGCCCGAATGTGAACCGAAATTTGCAAGCCCTGAAAAGTCACATGTGGTCTGCTTTCAGTCCAGGTAGCAAATTGAACGTTACTGGAACTGGAATGTTTCCAGAGCTATCGCCCAATTTCTGTGCTCAATCGCATCGTTCACTAGCTGTCCAAACACTTGAGAACTTTGGAAGCATGATACGGTGCGAGAGCCAGAAGTGCATCGTTGCGTAACAAGCATCTGAGACTGCCGACGACGTAGCCCCATCTGCGAGAGCTCGACCGCTGGTAAATAACTCACCCTGGCAGGTGTAATTGAGCACGGTTTTATGTACCTACATTACATTACCCTGTTTAAAAAGCAAGCTTATATAGCACTGCAGCGCTCATCTCTGTTTTTTCCAATTACTTCGGCTGTCCAGGCTTAGGATGGACGCATACGAATTTTTCACAAGAATGCTGGGTTGTGAACAAAACTTTCGCCCCAGGCGGGACTAGAACCCGCACCTCTCGCTTTCCCGGGGTAGCGCACTTGCCCGGAAAGCGAGAGGTGCGGGTTCTGAGTCCGTTGAGGCGGAAGTTTTGTTCACAACCCATCAACGATCTCCTCGGAGCCCTCCGAGATCAGCAGGAGCAAACAGGACGGATCATTATCAACCTCGCAGGTTGTCAAGCCAAATAAAGTTTATAAAAGTGAACAAGTGTTTTCCTGAATGCCCACACGATTTCTCCAGATTGAGTTAAAGTCGGAAGCATGCACCTCATTGACATTGACACGACACACTCATTGTTACACACGACACACTCATTGTTACAATTAACCCATCAAAAGGTGGAATCACTACTGTAGTCATATGAGCCGTCTGCAAGCCAACCGCTGGGCCACTTCTCTCCTTGCCGTTAATGACCTAACCATGGCAAACAATGGGATTTTCTTGCAGGATTTGGTAATTAATTGTAGAAAAACTGCACACTTATTATAATTAGTTGCGACGCCAGGTTTGTCATTTATGTTGCCACCTGTCGAACAAGGCCTTCTTCAATGAACATCTTATTCTCGACTATAATTACCTTGTAAATTTTCTAAAGAAGTAAGAAATCCGGACCCAAAAAAGAGCTCTTTCCCTTCCCCTATCTTCCAACGGCAGAGATCGTAGTAACAGCAGGCAAATATGGAAGGATACGAAGTAATAGACTGAGTTCTTTCATCGTACCGGCGACCTATAGGCTGTAAATTCTCACCTCATTAGAGGGACGTTGTAAATGCGGGAAATGAAAGTGAGTCTGTCGTCGGCAGGACGCGACCTGTGAACGGATGCAGAGCGACCAGAAGCATTGGGTAAAACTGTTGGCCATGTTGGAATCGAATTGTTTCCTAGAGAATATATTCTAGCTCTCGAGGGCAAAGTAGCGGCTGTTCATCGCCTTTCCTTCAATAAAAATCTAATCATTGAATATTCAAAAAATCCTAATAATTGAGTACTTCCGCCAGCTTTTGAAAATTATGTTGCGTAGTCCTGAGTAATTACGGTAACAGC
>MU869457.1:8459-33800 GCA_036418205.1 Ostertagia ostertagi | reverse complement strand
GGTTTGCGACGGTTTCCGACCGTCGAAAACCGTCGATTATACAAATCTTATACGTATATATACTCTCAGCAATGTGGAATAACATATCTTCCCAGGACCTGGACGGCTGGATTTTTGACAAACCTACAATAAATTTTGTCTTAATTTACATAAGTTTACTATTTGATGGGTGGCTTACCCATGGTTCGCACGTCCCGAGACCCCTTCCCCTAAATATAGCCACATCCTTGCTCGGGGTTGTTGTTTCGCATTTTTCGATAATGTCACCTACAGCTTCCATTCATTCTTTGCACCCTAGTTTTAGAGCGGAAAGGCGGGCTACGAACTTGTCGTCAACGGAAATCTCTTTTTGGATGATGAGACTCCGACACCTACTTTAGCCCCGTCTTACCCCTGCTGTTCACATAAGCCTACATAAACCCTACCCTGGGTGGCGGCGTGCGCCACATGGTGGCGCACGCGAAAAATACACTGGCCGTCCGTTATGGGTTAAAGAAGGGCGGAAGTGGTGTAGTGGCAAGTGGCACGCTTACCACGCGAGCGGTCCGGGGATCAAATCCTGGGTCGTGAGTCGCCCGGGCCAACCAAGCCTTCCATCCCTCCGGGGTCGGTTAATTGGTACCAGACTTGTCTGGGAGGATAAAAACACTGACTTGTACATCGGCTGGCCCCCGCAAGTCATTGTATAGGCCACATCGCATTCAAACGCCACTACGAATGTACAAATGGAAGTAGAATGCGTGCCGCATCCCAAAAAGGGATTGATCAACGGCAAATGCTTTATCCTTTATTAACAGAGTCAACCGTCCGTTGTTCCTACTCCAAAAATTTTACGACCTTCTCCCGCCCCACCATTCAAGGTATCTCGGTACAACCTCTCACCACCGTCATCAGCCCTAGGGGAATCTCCATATCTCCATACGACCCCCTTCCCCATTCCGACCACCGCCCAGCCTCACCACTGCGACTCTAATGACTATGGCTTCTAATTTCGATCACTTTATGCTACTTTTTCGGAGTTCTGCGGAAGATATCAAAAAAAAACATCAAAACGACCCCCCCTCCTGCCATCACAATCCGAAAAGCTTCCAGAAATACGAACCCCTCTTGGAATCTTTTGACCGTCAAGAAACCCTTAATACATCCCCCTTCGAAAAAACTCAAATATGACCACCCCCCGTCGAAGACTGCGCAACAAACGGTTGACTCGGTTAGGCTGGTGTCGGAGTCCGCGATCCGTTGCAGGTGTCTTTGGTCTCGCGCTACTCGTAAATATTGCCCTATTTGAACATTTGAAACACTGAATATGAAACAAGTGGAATCATGAGCAGTCATTCAGCCATCACCATCAAGCAGAAGTGGCGGCAGGATTGGAGAACACCTTGCAGTATTGATCGGGCACTTGTGATTTCCGTGACCCGTCGCGTGAATCGCGCAAATCGCGAAAATTTGCGAAACCTGCGACGGATCGCGAGCTCTGATACCAGTCTTATACGTTGGAGGGTCATAGCCCGGTTAGCTCGTATCGGCATGAACCGCAAGGTTGAAAGCTGTAGCAGATATACTGTGTTTCAAAAGTGTGGGTTCACCTCACTTTTCATCGACATCTTTGGAACAACTGAATGATTTTTTCCGAAATTTCACCAGCAGTACATTAGAGGAGCTGTAGTAATATTATATATTATGAGAACAGTCAGAAATAATGACAAATACTATTTTCGAGTTTTTTTTTTCAAAAAAAAAACATGGTGTTCCAAGAGCTTAGGTTCACTTGGATATTCAGATTTTCTTGAGGATATACTTTCTACACTAGTAGCAACAGTGATAGTTGGAATCTTGCTTCTCACCTCGGTAGTTTCATTCACCCGGCTCTCCGTTCAAGCTGGGAGATTGTTCTGAACAAAACCCGCTTTTAAGCCCATTGGATGGGTTTTCTAATTGTTCGCCATTGTCAAATGGTCCATAATCGCCTGGAAGCCTTTAACGAGCAGGTGCCCCATAGGTTCTTAATTAATTCAAGCCCTGCCAGATAGAAAGATTGAAATTTCTCCCTCTGAACGACGAATTGGTGGAGGCACTCCCACAAATTGTATGAAGTACTATCTCGCTGAAATTTGGAGTGCACAAATGGGAATCGCTTCTTGCATGGTACTATGTCGTTAAGGAGAGCGCCCTAGTAAGTGATGAAGTTTATGAGCTATGTGAAGAACGCGAAAAGACTTTTGCAGAAGCCAGAGAATGCGACTCAATCTATGACAAAGCGTCAGCAAATCCGCTTAGCTGGAACAAGCTGGCTTTTTCTAAAACCCCCGGTTAGCTGCAAGCCTATCGGTGCCATCTTGATCAGAATTCTTTTTACTCGCAGTTCGCGTAGCAAATGGTTTCTTCCTTTCTAGTCATACCTGCTTTGAGTCCGCAGAAGCCACATCGAACATGTCTGCAGTACTCCATTGAGTTTTGGGAGACGAGATAATTTCTGATGAATCATCTTCCAATGACATTGCATCCTGAATAAACACCAAAGAAAATCAGTGGACCCAATAGCAAGCTATGGTAAAGGCTGTTGAACCTGAGGTAAAGGCGAGGGATTACGACAGATTGGGTTGGGTTCATAGTGGAAGTGGGGATGCTGAATAATGCCCCAGTGGCGAAAAAAGCAAAGAAATCCGTCAAGAACGCGCAAAATGGGACCCCTTTCTTTGCCCGTTGACCTCCGATTATGGACGAGCGCAAGCACTTAAAGCGAGAGATTACGATAAAGTCATGTGCAGCGTGGAAGTACATGCACCAGTGGAAGCAGTAGTCAGGGCCCAAAGGAAACGAGATGTGGCCTTTTTGTGACCAAAGGTGCGCTAGTTGCAGCGCCCTGGGGCTGCCAATCCTTTCTGAGCTCCGCCACCGCCTGTGCTCCGCCCCCAGCAGATCGCTGTTCGATTATCATTTTGATAAGGTATGCCACTTCGAGCGCGTATCCTATAACTTTCTCATGGAATGCTTTATCAATCAAAGCATGATCTTGCTGGTATGATGGTGGCTATCGGTTTAACATGTGCAAACGACCTCTTAGTTGGTTGCTAGCTCGTCCATTATCGGAGGTCAACGGGCAAAGAAAGGGTCCCATTTTGCGCGTTCTTGACGGATTTCTTTGCTTTTTTCGCCACTGGGGCATTATTCAGCATCTCCACTTCCACTATGAACCCAACCCGATCCTATCGTAATCCCTCGCTTTAAGAGGTCGTTTGCACATGCCGAACCTATAGCCGCTACTTCCCAGCGCAAAGATCATGCTTTCATTGAAGACGCTCCATGGTGGAGCTAGTCCATTCATTGAAGTGGAATATGCCATCTGAATGAAAAGAACAATGACGCTAGCATCACTAGCAACACACTAATGGGCGGAGCACAGGCGGCGGAGGCGGAGCTCAGGGAGGATTGGCAGCCCAGGGCGCTGAACTAGCGCGCCTTTGGCCACGAAAAGGCCACATCTCTTTCCTTAGGCCCCTGACTACTGCTTCCACTGGTGCATGTACTTCCATGCTTGCACATACACCCCACAGTAAGTCTCTTGCTTTAAGGTGAAATGGAGTCCCGGGGGTGCAATCGGTAGCGCAAAACCCCGTCAAGCAAAGAGGAACTCTGATGATCCAGATCTATTTGGAAAGGGCCTTTTCGAAAATCGTAGCCACAAAAGCTCTGGATCTCTAAACTACAGCAACCAAAAGTTAAAAGCATCTGCTATAGAGCAATGTTTTGACGATTCTGATACGTATTTGTCAATTGTTGGTTGTACTAAAGAATAAGAACAATTCTGAAAAAGTTGACAAACGCACAAGGACTTTTCCGATAACCTAATAGCATAGCAAGCATTACAAAAATTTCATATCATGCGCTGCCTCGGTCGTGTGGCCGAATTAAACCCATGTTTATTTCGCTAGGTAATTTTAACCCATAACGGACGGCGTGCGCCACAAGGTGGCGCACGACTATTTCTTTTGTTTTTGGAATGTTTCTAGCAATCTTAATATACCCAATCTTAATATACCACCTTGTGGCGCACGACTATTGCTTTTGTTTTTGGAACGTTTCTAGCAATCTTAATATGCCCATATACAGTAGCGGTCAAAAGTTTGGAAACTTTTTTATTTTTGATCTAGCGTAGCCGATAGACAATGAAATTGTCCCGAATTCACATATTATATACAGAATCAAGTGTAGATTACGATGGGCAACATAATTTTTTGAAAACTGAGAATCGCATTTGAAAAATACGAATTTTTATAAGAAATGGCGCGTCAAAAGTTTGGAAACTTCCAATTCCAAAGCGAATTCGGCAAAATAGCTCTCGAATCTACATGATAAATTAGTTATTCGATGAGTAGCTTTGAATTTCTATGTTAGCGTCGTTTTTATTGACATGGAGTTGATTATAAAATAATTTTAGGACTTTTAAGTCGAACCCTACACACTGTGAACTAAATCACATTGTTTGGTGGGATTCTTAACTGGAATGTGGGTTGAGCGACATGCCAGTTCTTCCGTGGGATGTAGAACTCAATTAGACTTTAGATCTTGACTTGGTCGCTTCATAACAGCTTCTTTTTCTGGGTTTAGGAAGGCGGCAGTGAGGAGGTAGGCCTGCATTGGGTCATTTCCACGATAGAAAACCCATCTTTTCCGGCTAGTTCTGACTATCGAAGGAAGCATTGTATTCTACAGACTATACTTGTACTTAGCCCAACCCACATTTCGCTGGATACCTAGAACTGGGGAATCGCCGAATGGTCGGACACATCTTCATCCATGACAATACTTCCACTATTTCTGACTGTTGGAATCTATACTCAAAATGAGGTTCCCATTTGACAAAACACTTCACAGGGTCCACAACATCATTTCTAGGAAGACAGAAATCCCATTCGTCGCTGAGGACAAAGTTTCACCTCTCGCCTTCGGTCCATGTTAGCCGTTAGTGTGCGGAAGCCAGTTGGGCCATCCTGCTCTTGAAGCCCAACAATGGCTTCTTGCTGGGATATCATCCGTAATATTCACCAGGTCGCGGCCGATGTTGCTGCACTTGGACTTTCAATATGATTAGAGGAAAACTGGAAAAAGTTGTCTCTTAGTTGGGAATGTCGGGGGCACGGGACGTGCCAACCACCCTTCGAAGTATTTGAGGAGGGCCAATTTTCTTGTGAGGATACTTTTTTGTGAATGATCATTCTTCTTATGCTTACTCGACTCCAATAACGCTAGAAACATTCGATAATATTGCTTCCGTAGAGACTGAACTACTAAGAAACCATTTCAATTTCGTATTCCGGATTGTAGGGTTTAAAAAAGGACCTCCCATGGAAAAACTGCTTCCTTTGCATATGAATTCATTTTGAAATTACACATTACTCAATGGTTGAACTAAAATTAACAGAAACAAGTAAACATTGAAGAGTAGGAATCATAATGATAAGGGAAACAAAAAGTTTCCAAACTTTTGACGCGCCATTACTTGAAAAAATCTTATTTCTCAAATATGATTATAGGTTTTTGGAAATTATTCTTCCCGTCGTATTCTGAACTTGATTTTGTATGAATATCTAAATTTGGGACAATTTCGTTGTGTGTCGGCCGCGCTAGATCAAAAATAAAAAAGTTTCCAAACTTTTGACCGCTACTGTATACTCTCAGCAATGTGGAATAACATATCTTCCCAGGACCTGGACGGCTGGATTTTTGACAAACCTACAATAAATTTTACATACATTTTGTCTTAATTTACATAAGTTTACTATTTGATGGGTGGCTTACCCATGGTTCGCACGTCCCGAGACCCCTTCCCCTAAATATAGCCACATCCTTGCTCGTTGTTAGCTTCGTTCACTTTCGTTGAGTTGGATCATGTCTATTGAACGTTGTATTATCAGGGGAGCCTCTCTCTTGACCACACTAAATCTCAAACCAATACCCGGTCTTGGCGGGAATTCCGCTGTGGATGTCCACTACAAGAGTGTCCAGCAGCCGTCTTCCTATTACCCGTCTTCGCGTATTGCACTAGTCCTTGTTTTCCGATTGTTCGACTATTGCGTATTCGTCCAATTAACTTCGAAACGCTCCTTCAATCATAAGCTACAAGAAAGGAAGGGACACATGAGTGCGAAGCCAGCCTTGGAAAAGTAGTGATAAGTTTGTAAGCAAACCAATACGCCTTGGGCATGGGCAGGATTGGATCGACATATTGATTGTGACCTTCAAACTTTTTCGCGGGATAGCGAATTCCTTCGGGAAACACCGTGACGTTCCAGAACTTAAATTTTGTTATTATCGAACTGACACTACTACATATTACGTCGTTATTTTTTGTTCAACAGTCAGGAATAGCCTTTAATTCACTATGATGGATCCGTGTTGCTCGCCTTCATGATGAAGGTGTCGGTCACCTATGAAGCAGCCAAATGAAGGAACATACGAAGGCGTTATTCGACAAAACAAAGACTGGGACGATGTGGGCCAGAACGAGCCCACAAAGTTGCTGATGACTCTTTCTGACAGCTTCGTGCCATCAACAGTGTTTCAAAAGGGCAACGAGATACAGCACGTCAGTTATATAGCCGCCTCAGCGAAGTAAGTGGATTTCTACCAAGGTCAATAGCGAGGACTTGTCTGCTCACTGGCCCTACAACGGATGCACCTATTGTCAAGAAAGATTGGTGCCGGTTATTTTCATCTTTGGCGACGGTAGCCCGCATGAGAATGAAACCCATAGCAGTCGCTCTGCTACTGAAAAACGTATAAACAATACAGAATCGATCGTAATGACGCTGTCCACTTCGTGGAATTTTCTGCGGTTTTGTTGAAGCAGTATCTGTGCAGCCTCATAACCAGCATTGAATCTGCCAGCGAGCCCCACACAGGCCAGAAGCACACCCACGGAATTCATTTAAAGGATGTTCTGAAAAGCTACTTTGGTTCTTTGCGTCCACGTGAATTCATAGGTCGACATACCGCCAATGAGAGCAGTTGGAGAAAGTCGGATAACGTGTGCGTGAATATTTTAAGCAGAAGAAAGAAAATAGCTCAAAGGACCTTCAAAGCGATACCCCAAGTTTTCATCATTCAGGACCAGCTAGCACCATGAGGTCAGCGCAAAAGGACTCCATGATGTTTCCCACACTAATACTCCCAAAGGCAATTCCACTATTACAGCGCCATGGACGGCCGCATCTTCATCGTAGTCACATGCTGGCCACAAAGTCGTGGGTATGGTATACGCCGCAGCTATCTTACGCCTGCCCCTGTCCACTTAAGATTTTTGACAATTCTTGAAACTTTTCTGTGTTACTCAAGATAAGGATCTCTTAACACTCTAGGAACTTTTCTTGTATGTTGTCAACCGGTACTATTACGCTTACATTCATTATTATTGTTCTACGAACACCTACGAATTGTTACATGAATTTGTTTCACCAGCATATTGTGTAAGTCTGAAGTTTCAGAGACGCCACTTCATCCAGGGGAGGCGTGTTGAGGTATGTCGTGTCTATGGGTCATTGTATAATTTCTGTAGCCTTTCTCTTGACCGCACAAACTTTACTTCGTTACCCCTTTTGTGGGAATAAATTGACACTATGAGAAGACCCATCAGTCTTATCTTTATTATTCTTCTTGTTCGCGCATTGCACTATTCACTACTGTTTTCGAGTTGCCTGACTATTGCTTATTTGCCAACTGATCTGAACCACGGTCCTAATTCTAAGGAAGGGACATGCTTTTGTACAAAACTGTTTATAAATATGGTCACTGAAGGAGTGAACGAAAGAGAACCTCTGAATGTACCACATAATTGCAATGATTATTCGATATAGAAAGTTTCTAGTTCATAATGCCGTAGAAAAGTTTCTGTTATCGCATTTGAAGGAGCTTATTGTTCTTGAAAAAGCATAAACCCGTGCCTCTCAAAAATATTAGTCGTTCTTTCTGCGAAAATCCTCAATGGAGCCACATATGGGATACTGAATGAATCACGTCATTTTAATGAGCGTTCAGTAGAGCAAATCTTCTAGTTTACGATGCCGTATGAACGTTCCTGAAGTGCTGCATTTAAGGTAAGTTATGGCTTTCCAAACTGTAAAAACTCGCGCTGTTCAGGAGTATTCCTCGTTAATTACCCGAGAACGATATTCGGTATTCAACATTCACAAGAAAGCGCTTGTAGAGAAATTCCCTAACACTCTTTCAGATTGAGTATTCGTCCACTCTGAAGAAAGTTACGGTCATTTGGATAGGGGTTCAATTTTCAATGTGTTCCCCTAATACATAAGCTTTTCTAAGGTCAACACATGCATGGGAAGATCAACCGCATCTCTTCCCGGGCCGCCTTACGCGGAACAGAGTTGCTACTACCCTACTCGCCCAAAATCCCTTCAAAACTACCGTAAAGCAGTGATTATGAATAGCTCCTGAAACAAGCAAATTCTCCACACTCACGTCTATTTCCGTCCTTTCCAATGGTAACGAATTTCCCCAACCCCAGAAAGGAGCAAATTTCTACACTGCGACCCCTTCTACTTTTGGCACGTTGACGACCGCCGTTGTGCGCGTACTGCTTCAACATTTTTCGTATTATCTCAGCAATAGGTACTGATCCTTCACCATTTGAATTACCAATGAATTACCATTTGAATTGCAATGGAAAAATTGTTTTTCGGATCCAATAATGTACATGGACCGTTGTGGAACAGGAAAAAACGCCAAATAAATTAGGAAAAACTAAAATGCTTCATGTGAAAGTGTGGTATGACATCATACCACACGGTCGTCAACGTGTTAATGGCCCTCACCAAGATCCAAAAATAACCACCCGTCCAAAACCCAAAGCGAGTGCCATGGTGACTCGCGTGTTAACGTAGATAAACGACGTGCAGTGGAGAAGACAGATGGCATTTTTGCGGTGGATGGCGTATTATCGACTGCCACACGCCTGGCGAATATGCTATCAGAATCGTTCACCTATCTCGAGAAGAGTGAGATTCACGTCAATTCGTCGGCCGGTGTCTTCTTATTTTACCTACCGCTTTTCTGTCGGGATATCCTCATTTGAACAGCATTCATTAGACATTGGCTACCTAACACGAACGAGCAGAATAACAGTTCCTTTTCTCGATTTTTAATTATTTCTTCTAGTTTCTTTTCTGGGCCGATCCGATTGCCTCAGATTATTGCTCCAGTTCCTTCCTGACCATACAAAACCCCGATAAACTATACACTAGCCATAAAAGCCATCACCGGTTACCAGATGAAACGGTACAAATGGTAACGGCATCAGTGTTGAAATTCTAGTCCCAAAAGAACACTTCCCTACAAAACATAATCACATCGTAAACTCCCCACCTCACCTTACAATCTAACAAGACTTGGGGAGACCAAGCGCTTCGGCGAAGGGCACCAGAACCGAACGGGAATGCCTTACCCACATTTCCGACATCATACGCAGGAATTGAAGTAGTAACATTTCCACTTCCGGAACGAGGACCAAAAATACTTTCGTAACTCCACGTTTTGTAAAATGCCATAAAGTAACTCATATAGGAAAAAGAACAGTTACGCACGTAGCATAATTTTTTCACTAAAGGATGATAAACAATCACGACTACAACGCGAAAAATGACAAATACAGACCCATACCTGAGTGTATGCACTGGGAACCATAGAAAACAAATCTACCAGAAAAAAAGAGTAACATGAGACTGGACACAGCATCTAAACACGGATTAAACAAGAAAGCCACACACTCGTTGCGACAAGATAATTATCATAGGGGCGGGCCACCGAAACACTCGCATTGAACGCCATTGACCCTGACCTCGGTTAAACATAACAAACGGTACCTCACCAGTGCGGCACCTACTCCAGTACTATCACCGGTCTGCACGCTACTAAGGATCGCACAAACAAATACTTAATACCTCCCCCTCTATTCATCCATCTTCGGCCACTCCTCAAGACAAATACGGATCATCCGACGTCAAAGTAACAGAAATCTGCCAGATGCCTGCATTTTCGGCATTTCCATGGTTGCGTATTACGCGACCGGTAGGCGACTCGGGCAGATGTTCTCAGGTAGCTTGTACTATAGAAGGTTATTTTACCACTCTGGCTCTTACTTAGATAAATCGTTGCAAACAACACCGTTATTCTGTGCCAATTTGGATAACAAAACCCGACAGGTTCCATAAAAATGGTATAATAATATTTAGAACAATGATCTGATTTTTTCTTAGCCTCTGACCGGAGGGGTAAAAGTCATTTCGCTCAGGCACCATCACTAAACTTTTGTCGCAACAGGCACCGGGGGGGGGGCGAACAAGACGCCACGATGAGACTTTACCCAGCGCAATATCTCGATTTTTCTTAAAAAACAAAGCAGGATTCCTTTCAATACTTGCGGCATCGTCGACTCAAGAAGGCACTTTAGCATTCACAGGGACAGTAGTCGAACTAGACAAGACCCCTTTCAAACGGCGTTTCAAAAAATGCCGTTATGGTCCGTAATCCGTCGAGGACCCTGTTTAGCTCGACCCGTGCACCATGTTTTCGTGGCGAATTCTTCCGATGTTGTCGCTGCACAAGTATATTCCTTTTAATTGAAGAATTGAAAAGTGCCCTTCAATTTTCAGTTGGAATCATCCGCTTCGAATGAAGCTAAGTGCTATTAACCCGTTTTAAATGTGGAGGGAGTGTGGCTCGTATTTTATTTGCTAGTGCATGCTCACAAATGCGCGACCAATTTATTCGAGCACGAGATTTTTTGTCAAAAAAAGAGCTTGCATACTCAGTCTCTCAGATGCCATCTGTAGAATATTTGGGAGCGGAGGAAAATAGTGAAGAGTATTGTCGTTTGGCAATGATTCATATATGCTAACGTCTGGGTAGAGTCCTTGAGACGCTCTCGGTTCATTCGAAGCCTGAAATTTCTCCAATAAATCAGGAACAAAAAGCAATTATAGAAGGATCGGTAGAGTTGGTTCTTCAATATGAATGTATAAACATTATTTTAAAAACACTGAGAGTGACATTTCACTTTGATGTGAGCTGTAGAACAATCCCTTGTTCTCATTAATTAACTTGGTCCTGGCTTCAGTTGACAGTAGCTCTACCTTCTACCTTGAAACATCATATTCGATGGTAAATATATGAGAATTTGTGCCGTACCCATGACAGGACTAGGTTAGCCGGAACCAAATTTTGTACCGAAAAGCAAGCTATGCTGAATCAATTCGTACAGGTTTTTTTTTCACTATTCATGTCAAGGTAATGTTCGATTCCAAACGCTCGATCTTCCTACCCTTTATGCGAGGACTCTGACTGATCTTAGTCTGGGCAAAAACTCCCTAACTCATATGCATCACGCTTTGCTGTGGCTGTTGTTACGAATGAGGGATGCAGAAACCTGGTCATTGCAGCTTTCGCTCACCACAAATCCGTAACATCTGGCGTGATTTACGGTATGTGTCCATTTTCTTTACAGATACATTTTACTTGACGCCTCGGAGTTATGGTAGACACTTGCCGACCACTGAAGTTAGCTTGTTGTTTGTTTTCTCTGCTACCCAGTACACTAGGTTGTCGTAAAAAACTTAGCGCATTTTTCATTTTTTTTTATTTTTCTTTTCTTCATAGTGAACAACTAATTATTTATATACCCCACCACCATCGAAATATAACCTTCCTGAGGTTGTGGATGCCACACGGATGGAAATTGTAAATTTCTGGGGCACAGAACCCGAAGAAGTCTTTCTCGGGTATGTCCGTATAATCAGACTACCCTACTTTCAGCCGACTCGACAGCAAAATACGATGACGGCAGTCATTGGTGCCAGGTCTGTTAAACACACCTGGAGTGTCAGACCGTCCCTTAATGAATCTGAGAGCTTTGCTGGACCTTTTTCGTGATCCAAGGACAAGCGTTAACGAGATAAGGTGAACTTTATCTGTTCTTCGAGCTCAGTGCTGGCCGAATGTTGTTCACCAATAGCATCGGAGTTTGTTGGTGAGAGCTCTCATCGTTTGGCCACGTGTTGGGCCAGATGGCTGATGTCGGCTATGAACTGCGAGGCTGAAAGCTTTAGCTTTAGCTTTGTACATCGGCTAAACGGCTCAACACGAGCTGACACTGACGAGCTATGGTAAGTATACCATGAAAAGCTGAGTTGGAGCGAAATGGTGCCCCGGTAGCGTAACTGGTAGCGCACTTGCCCGGAAAGCGAGAGGTGCGGGTTCTAGTCCCGCCTGGGGCGAAAGTTTTGTTCATAGCCCAATATTCTTCTAGAATTTGTTCTCAGGTTGCTGTTCTGGCTCGGGATTGAAATCCTTGGCATACGCATTCGAGCCACTAGCGCTTCCGCGTATACAATACTGCTCCTAATTTTGAAAGATCTACGCGTTGCGACGGTTTTGTAGCGTCGCAAACCGTCGCACCATCATTCCCTCAAAAGCGGGTAAAATGAAAGGATCTTACAGCAATGGACTCGTCTCTCTGTGGCGAGTCTAACCATGTGCAAAACTACTAATTTGGTTAAACTGGTAATAAGTTATTCCATGAAAACTATTGTCGATCCCTCGTCTGACAGTCTCGCCTCTCCTCGTTTCCATTATCTCTCCAATCGGGGACCAGCTCTTAGCTACCGCCTCGATGATTTCGTAACGCCTCACTTCGAGCCCTTCGCCACTTACGATTGGACGTAAACGCCAAGATGCTCGCCTCTTCGAAAAAATTTCCCGCGCGCGCTCGTTAAACAATCTAGCACTGACCATGAGGCGACCTTCAGCTAACTACATATACATATACGAAATTCCTAGCTCCTTGGGATCCACCTGGAGGGACCGGGTCAAGTGTGGGATGGGTGGGCAAGGTCTCGCGAAGTACAAAACACACATCAGCTAAGCGGAGCTCCGCCCACAGTGGGCGTGGCGTGCATCGAAATGAACTGTACTGAGACCAAGATTTCAAGTTTTATAACAAAACAGCCTCGAAACTAGGGAAAAGGTGCGCATTGGTAAGTCAGATGGAATTAGGGAAACCCACCCTCGGTGGGCGGGGCGTTCTCCAAAAAAGCAGTGCTTAATGGAAAAGGTCTACGGACAACTTGAACTCAGTCCTTAAACCGCGTCGACTCGATGCTCTCGCCTGCGCTCTCTCGCTTAAACAGCGGCTTATGATTATTGTGATCTGACACATCCAAACTTTGCCACAATGTAATTGGCTCACCCACTCTGGAGTCCCTTAGTTGTTACGTCAAACGAGAGACACGCGCTGAATCAATATTCATGCAAAAGTTCTGCGCCTTTTAAAGTGGTGGCCAATCAGACCACGCGATCTCCTTTCGCCATAACACCATCTCTTTCGAGACGATACTGTTGTCTGAGTCTGTTGACTCTGATAACACTGGAAAAATAAACTCGCTATTCAGCGTACTATATTTGTGGTTTTTCTGTTACACTGAATAGAGTGTATTCTGAGTAGCCAGACATGGGTAACCAAAAAGTGTACTATTGTGAAATGCTGGAAGTCTATAGGCTTCTTGCCTCACCGCATCCATCGGTGCACCTTCTGGGTTTATAAAACAGTGAAAGTTTTTCAGCTATAATCGCTGCAAAATGCCACGGCAGAAAGCTCTGGAAGAGCATTGTGCATCATTCACATACATTTAACAGTAAATATTTCAAAACGATCCCAAAAATTTTGGAAGATGTAGAAGAGAATGCGCAAGGATTTCCCGACGGCCTAATACGTTGCCCCTGTCACTCATGAAATTTTCATATCGTTTGGTTCATCAATCCTTGCTTTACCACTTGCACCTCACCAATACCACTTTCTACATTACCGACCCTGCTTCTTCACTAATCCCACACTTTTCTGAGTCATTTTCATCAAATTTTTAAAGATATAATTTCCTAGTGTTATGCCTTTGGTGGAAAACATTCGTCGTATCAAATTCATTCCATCACATCACAAGAAGGTGAGAACTTCAATCCCGCTCGGATCTCCCATAGAAAAGCTCATGGTCTCGAAGTATGACCGAAAATTCAGGAAAAGTTCAGCAATAGAAGAAGCACGTATTGTTACTCTTACGAACGAACCTCCTCCGGCAATAACTGAACCATTTTCTGGTCAGCATCGTACCGGCACTTTGTTCGCGTGGTCACTGATATTTGCTCAATCACATTTGCAAAGTTGTAGCCGCGTGACTGCAAGTGTTCCTGCAAAATTCGTGTAATAGTACAGGTTTCGATCTTGACGACTTGGTCATGTAGGTTGAATCAGAAGTAAAAGCCGATTTGACTTTGATTTTCAAAATTTCACAAGCTTTAATAGGCGTCATATTTACTACAGCCGTCTAACTGTCCTCCATTTATACGCATGCGCATGATACTCCCTCTTAAGAATACCTAGGCTTCGACGCAAAGAAAAACTGGACGTTTATTTCGAGGTGTTCGCGAATTTTTCTCCTTAGGAAAGAAGCATGCAGAAGCGGAACGGTTGGTTGGTACACAACCAGCGGATTATGAAAAGTGTGGAAAAACAATGGAACCGAGTTCCTATATAATATTCTGACACTCGCTCGTGATATATTGGTTGCGAGTTCCCGCACAGTGGAACACTTTCATCCACTGACAGCCTCAATTGGCGATATAAGAACAAGTCTACGCAACTGCAAGCTCCTAGGGTCTGCGCTAGCAGTAGTAGTATTGGCTGAAGTCCGTAACGAGGCAACCCGAAAATCGGAGAACGGAGCCTACTCCGAGTGGAGGTCACCTATTGGAGCTCGTTGTCGCTGGCTAGCTGCACGTTCCCATAGATCCCTTCGTGAGTTACTCGAATAGGGATCGCACTTCTCAGCTCCACTGACTTGTCAAGCCAATCGAAGCTACAACTCTCAAAAAGCAAACTTTGGAAGATATTCACACGTGTCCCATTAACAACCGCATCCAACTCGTGTGGATTCCAACTTCCCTCTTATATAATTTCCTCGTAGCTCAAGCACGGCTCATGGTGCTCTGGGAGAACTGGAAGTTCACTGCAGTTTGACGGGTAATGGCCCACTGGTTGCCTTCAGAAACAGATGCGTTCAATATCTGAGGTCAGTAGGTGTCCGGGACGTGATTGATCTTACGTTAGAGGCTGTGGTCGCCCCGGCGAAACATCCAAAACCACTTTCAAGGGATCCACTCTTTTACCGTGTCTTGTCTTCAGCTTCACAAATATTCCGACACGCTTCATTCGCTCGTAAAATAGACTGTGACGTATATGATCGAAATGGATGACACTATTTCTTCATAGAGAAGAGTACTGACGTTTGGATTTTGTAAATAGTATGAAAAGAAACTAAGGGTGCATAGCACTCTACAGGAGGCAACACAAACTGTCCCTGGGGATGGCGTGGATATAAAGAAATCAGGACTTACTTATAACTCAACCTAATATTATATTTTTTAGTGAACTTTTTGAGTTGAATAGAATGCTAGGTCCTTATTCGCTGAAGCTACAGTCTAGTATGTTAGGCAACAGTTAGCCACGGAGTCCTCAGGCCGGTGTAAGAGTTCGCGTTCCGTCGCGCGAATCGCGGATTCTGACATCAGCCTTAGGCAAGGTTCTGTCCATTTTGCAACACCCATTTATAGTAGAGTCTTCCTCGAACCCCGGATCATGGAGCTAACTGCCATTAAATAGATCCATTCGAATTCTGAGAACAGTCGAACTAATTACGAGGACTAACTGAGCAACTCCAAAAACAGCGCACAATAGTACAGAAGCGCTATTGGCTTCACTGTGCATTCAGTTCTGCTCGTGGTTGAGTCCATTTTACCTCCTCATTGGTCCCTCAAACGTTCGAATATTGTAAATTTGCCAAAGCACTTACTTTGAGTGAATAACCGATAAACTGCTTGAAACGTTCGCAAAAAATGCTGTATGGTACGAATCGCCTTTCACCGCAAAAGCTTCTGAGACACAGAGCCGCATCCCTTACAACCTTAACACAAACAATAATATAAGTCAATGAAAAAATTCATGTTGATCAACACACACCACTTTGTCGGGTATGCATCCAGCAGACGACGAGGAAGGAAGCATCGAGCACCGATGTTCGACGAAGTGAATGGGAGAGATTCCTTTGTGGTTCCTTGGGTATGCTGAAGCGACCTGAGCTAATCTAAATACAAGGAAATACATAAAACACCTCAGCAAAAGGCGATGGTTTGGGTACATCACAACATCAGAATAAACTCGATAAGCAATCACTATCCAGCGACAGATGAGATTAAGGATATTACTAGGACTCAACGAGCTATCTACATGTATGATATCGCTGCAGGGTGAAGATACAATCAACTCTCATGTGATTAATAAAAAATAAAATATTCGGTAGCATTTTGTTCGGCTCTTTTTCCTTCAAATACGCCACGCATTCTACTCTTCCAGTCGGTTTCATAGGGGCAATGTAACGCACACACAATCCTGACCCAATTTGACAAAAAGTGACACGGAAGAGACAACTGTGCAATGCACAAGCTAGTGCTTCAGGCAAGTCTACAAAAAAAAGTAAAAAGTAAAAAGTACCGACGTTGGAGGAGATGAACAGGTTTTTGTGTAGGGTTGGTTGTGCGATATGCGTGTAAGACGACTGTCAGAATGTGTTCCCTTTATAATGAGAAATGCTGAACCCGTATCTTGAAGTTTTTGGTGAATTTTGACATAATGTTAAGAGTTCTCCTCCACTGTAACAGTTCCACCTGATACGGGGAACGTGGCCAGCCGCTGAATTGATGAAAGTTGCCATGACCCTTCTTCAGCACAGTTTAACCCTTTGACGACCGTGTGGCCCGCCGGTGGGCCACACTTTCGCTCGGTGGCGACACGTTTTTAGGGGTTTATTTTGGCATTTTTTATGTTTCAAAACTACACAAATACATTATCGAATTCGCGGAATAATGCGCTAATTACTAATAGTGAAATTGTTGGAGAGTTAATGATTATTGATGAAAAAATTTAGAAAGAAGTGAAGTGACGCATTCATAACGGCGGTCGTCAAAGGGTTAAAGGCAGCGATTACGATAGATCTCAAGGGGTTTAGAGGGGACGTGAGGGTCTCAATAGTACGCCAATGGCGAAAAAAGCAAAGAAATCCGTCAAAAATAAGCAAAATAGTACCCCTTTGATTGCCCTTTCATTTTCGACCATGGATGAGCGACGGTAAAGAACGACGTTGTTCGGACGTGTTAGCCGCCATCATGCCAACAAGCATAGTGTTTTGATTGATAAGGCAATACGTGGGCAAGTTGGAAGATACAGCCGCTAGAAGGGAAATGATCATCCAAAATGAAAAGCCAACAGCAAACAGTCCATCCAGATCATCAACAAAACTAGTGGGCGTCACGTCACTGGGGGCGGGGCGTCACGCGGGTCCTGCTCAGCAACCACAGCACCTTTCGCCGTGGGAGGGCCACACATCGCTTCCTTGGCAGCCAAGTAATTGCTCCGTGTGGCGCAGGTTCTCCCCCGATGCGAAAATTCCTTATCGTAATCGCTTCCTTTAATTTGAAAGGTTTGTTAGAGCTTGATCGCCATCGAGCTATTCAGCGAAGCTACTTGAGCTGGAAATAATCCTCTCAATGTACGTCGCAAATCAGTAGAAAGGTGTGTCGCTTACATAACATAAAACAAGCTAGAAATTGATGGACAACCCTTAAAATTGGTGGTTTGTCGCGACACGCCCCTACCAAATTTTCGCACTTTCCAGCCAATTCCGTAAAGCTTGGCCCTACATAATCATACCCTTCAAATTGGTGGTTTGTCAGTCCTCAATGGTTCTACGCACGAGTGCATCAATCAGAACTGTTGGCTAATCGCTGGCAACGTCCTACAGCCGAGCACCACTCTCATCATACCCAAGACTCTCGCTTTCGTTACAATTAACTTTTGAACTACTGCTTCTGAGCACATTTATTGCGGATCTAAACCAAGTGTATCGTTATTGTCTTGAACTAGTCCTGTTATTTTAAAGTCTATTTAAAGCTATAAAAAGAAAATCATGGCCTACTTGCCAATCATCGAGTATACCACATTCAAAACTCTAGAAAAAATGCAAGAAAATATTTCAGAACAAAGCTGAGCTAAACTTCAAATAGAGCAGAGCAAGCTCTTCAAGATGGTATCCACATTGATGGCAGTTTCTCTAGATTCGAGTAAAATGACCCTCAAATTGAGTGTCAAAAAACGTACAGATACTCTTTGAAACACCTAACCATAACCCGGAAGTCTTAATAAGACTAGGTAGAAAAAGAAGGCAAGAGCGCGAAATTCCCAAGCGACTTTCGGGCTATCTACAAAAATTACGTATAACCTTCCAAAGCACCGTACTGAAGCAAACGCCCGTGATTAACTGGGGCTATAACGCCTTGTAATGACTTAGATCCGGAACGACAGAAATGAATCAAAATCACGAAAAATCTCTGGAACGCTAAAATTAGTTGCGTTACCTTCATTCACCGTCGCTGTGGTACGAGGCTAGACCAGGCGATTAAAGAAGACAAAACACGCGAGAGATCAGGTCGTTTGAGAGAGCACGCTGATCTCTACATCAATGCACGCTGATCTCACCACCTCTCGCGGTGGGTGGGAAGCGTTGGAACGGGAGTCGATGGTTGCAGGCCCGTAAGGATTAGCGCCCTAACCGCGCAATTTTGCGACGAAGCTGGAGTGATCTAGGTAGGTACGGACCTTACAATTTCCCTCGTGTATCCTTCCTACCAGAAGGGCTAATGCCGGTTCGCCTTTAAGCCAAAGAACACAGAAAAGGACGCCTTGTAGGAGAGGTTGTAGAACAGAAACTCAACGAAGTTCATTCTGAAACTGACTAACGATCGGCATCGGTTACTCAAGATATCAGCTCAGAGAAGAGCATAATGAGGAGCAACAGCACTGAGGAAGTCACCAGAAGTAAAGGATGGTAAAAGAATGCTGCATTGCACTTCTGAAAGGAGATTTATCCCACAAAGAAAACGAGTAGAGGCCTCGCTTGGTTCCATACCACTCTCGACCAAGAACCAGGTTTGCCGAGAAATACTGAAGATGAAAATTCGGAAGCGGTAGCTCTTAGTGCGTAGTACCAAGTGAGGCATGGAAGGCCACCGGAGAATTCGGAATAGGCTGATTAATCCGATTCCACACCGTAGCCGCAGAAGAAAGGATGCCAGATGTCTGGATAATAGGTGACAAAACAGAATGGTGACGCGGTTTGTCCAGACTACCACAGGATCAAATTGATGCGCATACCCTGGATTGGTTAACTGGCTCGAAGGTGAGCGAGTTAATGCTCGGAGCAATTCGGAATCATGCAGAAGGTTGGATGTCATCTTATCTCAAGGCTAATGATGCACTCTAACTTCGACCCTGTTTGTTAGTCTTCCTCCACCTAGAAGAAGGAATCCCATTGAACCTTCATCGGTCGAATTCCGACACTTCCATTTCTTCAAGTTTCTTTTTTTTTTGAAAATCATTGATCAAAAATATAACCACCATCATAATCACTGATATGCATCCATTTGCTAGGGAACGAATGGATGCATTCCTCCCAGAACGAGTGAAGCTGTGAGATGAAGAGAGGTCGTTTTTGGGTGGTTGTATTTACTGACTTTTTCTCTCGTAGCTGCTGCTTCAGGGCAATGAGAGGTGGATATACGATGGAGTAATGTCAGGCTATACGATAGATGTGGTATCGTGGTCCAGCCAGTTTCCCTCAAAACGTGGCGAGTTATCTTTGCAATGTGAGGTCGGGCGTTCATTCGGAGAAAGGAGATTTTGAGACTTTCGAACGTTCTCTCGCACTGCTGCGGCCAACTTCGGGAGTTATTCCATGGTTACTTCGCAGTGTTGTCTGCATAAAATGGTTTCAAAATGGGATACCCAGCGAATCCTTACAATCTGGAGGTAATATCCTGTGAAGAAAGAGCTCCGGCTTATGGTTAGCCTGAGGTGGTATGGTATGGTATTTGAGGTGGTATTTCCCGGCTGCGAGGTAGCCATAGGCGTGCCGCGGTCGTGGTGGACTCATAACTCATCCGCATTGTTGACCAACTGGGGAAATCCTGTCTAAACGTCTATCGAAACGCGATCAACCAGCGCTCGAATGCAATCTGCGATCACGGAATGGAACTTTCGCAGATGGTCAGAGATGCCTCTCAGCCATGGTCAGTCGATGCATGTTGTCCATCGAGACTTCATTCTGCTACAGTCACTGCAGTTTCCTGGTCATAGCGTCCGGATGCATTTCCTGGATCATAGCGCAGGGTTTTCATCGAAAGTGATTGGAGGTCCAGGCAGGGTCAATTCTATGTTACGACAAGTACCAACGGAAGGGGGGGGGGGTCGTATCCTCCTCAAGCCTCATCAATTCACATGAGAAAATTTTGCCGTTTCACTGTACCTATAAATTCTCGGCCCGCTCGATGGCCGTTTTGGGGAAAGATGGGTGGAGTTAGGTGTGTCGACTGGTCTCAGAATTAAATACTATAGAAACAGCGACCATGATGGCGAGGGTGGTGAAGGGGGGGGGGGGGGGGTCGTGAAATTTTTGATTGTGAGGGGGGTCGTAAAAAAATTTCCGAAGAGTACCAACGGTAGGATCGACCCTGGGTCCAGGATGAGGTTGAACGTTGCAGCTCACGTCTTCTTTGCCGATGGTATTAAGCCAGTAGCTCAGTATCTGTTCAGTAGCAAAGACTGGACATACACAGCGCTGATTCTGCCTACTGCGCTCCTTGCATGGTTCCCCTTTAAATGGTCGTAAAGCATATTGGATGGTCATGTGAAGAGATTAATGTAAGGGCCGAGGACCACCCTACGCAGATAACAATGTCTGATAGTGGATAGCATAGAAGAACATCACGGCCAAGTGCATAGATGGCAGGAAGCGCTGGCAGCAAGTGGAACGGTGAAACGTGAAAAAGACAAAATTTCTGAGCTCTGAAGAGGATTACAGAGCCAATAGTTTACGGCCATGAGGAAATCATCAAAGAGTGGAGGAATTCCGATACCCCGGAAGCGGCCAGCCAGCGACTGTGACGGTAGCGTGTATCAAGCAGTGAAGGCACGACCCAACGCCACAAGGACCCTGTTGAAGGATTTCTCTAGACTGCTCTGTGACCAAAATTGCTTCAGAACCCTCACAATGAAGGTGTATCAAACCGTGGCCCGGTACGGCCCACACGTTCTACGGCAGCGAGGCTGACCCTTTCACAGATCCTTGAAAGACAACCTCGGCCCGCTAAAACAAGGATCCTGATATGGAATTGCGGCTGGACGCCGTTGGAAAAGGCCAGGAACGAGGATGTCAAAATGGTAATGCAAACGCCCTCGGTCAAGATGTGAGAGCAGAAAAGGAAGGCATTGGACCTGTAAGATTAGGGTGAGCGACGACGAGGAGCTGGTGGGACGGTGGGAGGGACGCATAAACAAAGGTCTCACCCAAATCATGGCCTTACACCTGCTCCCTTGAACAAAATGGTGACATCGACAAAGTGAGGGTTTTGCGATGTGCAGGATTACCGCAACAGAAAGAAATTAGTAGGAAAAATAGAAATCGTTTATCAAAGAGCTGGAAAACCCTGATTGAAGCAGCCTGAATTTTCTCTGAGGGTTTCCCTGATACATTCATAAAATCTCTACCAGGCCACTCACAATCAGCTCTCACGCATATGACATCAGACATGAACACGCCACGATGACCGAAAATAGTCAAAACAAAGTATATGCGAAATTCCGCTTCCTGCACACTTGGAAGCTCCGAAATAAAACATTTTTATCAATACATCATCAACCCAAACAAAAATTGCCAGACAGGCTCACGTCAACAAGCATGAAGTACGACGTTCAAGTGGACCAACAATTCCAACAGCTCGTTCACACTCCACAACTCATTTTTTAGGGGTAAATGTCAAACAGTAGGAAGAGTAGGAGATAAGCCTAGCATAACAGATGTCTGCATTTTCTTTTAACACTGATAGCCTGCTCTATGGAGGCTTGACCTTGTAGTTATAATCGGGTACCTAGCAAAACAAGTATACATACTCATAATAACTTTATCGAGATTAACATCTTTAAGAAAACAAGTAACGTCAACATCTTGGCGGCCTCAGTAACACGTGGGTGCCAGGGGGTAGCTATGGGTAGAGGAAGGGGTAGAGGGAGGAGATGGGGTGGGGTAATACAAGCCGAAAATAGAATGCTACACTGAAAAAGGTGCAAAGAAAGATAAATAGGTTCTTTAACAAAGGCTGAACATCTGAGTCGTAATCTTTGGTGATGAATGAGGAACTACGGAAGAAAACTGGGTAAATTCACTGAATATTGGTTGTAACAGAAAACGGCATTGACATTGCAATAAAAACATTAGCGCTTTTGTCGCCGAAGCGTCGGCGGAAAATGATAGAAAATACAATGCAACAGCAAAAAAAACCAAATTATTAAATAACCCTAGAAATCCTCAACTTTTAATCTTTTGCAACAATTTAATGCAGTCTCATAACGTTTTCTCGCACTACCGTAGAACAAGGCTTTAAATAGAACAGTGCTGGGTGAAATGGCCCTCACTGGACCTTGTTCACCATTCATAAAGGAATAAGGAGAAAACACCGGTCGAGGATTGTTTCACAATCAAGCACCCGTTCAGTCGCGATGAACAGTAAACAAGGTGTTAGAATTTATGCAATGACTATGAAGAAAACAACAACGCTGCAATGCAATCGAATATTATTACAACATCATCTCCACCTCGGGATCTTTCTTTGGTGCCACGAAATACGCTCTCATCCTCAATTTCAGCGGAGCATCGATAAGCGGTGAGTTGCTGTTGATCAGAGCTCGGATTATGTCCCCTTTCAGACGAGTGGCTTCCCATTCATGCTCAGTGGAAGGATCCAGTAACCAGTCGAGAAATCTGTAGAAATTCAAGTATTTTTTAAATACAGCATAACCATAATCTATAACTTTGAAATCTATTAGATTCTATGACTAGACCTAACGACTCAATAAAATCAAAATAATGTAAACAAACCCTGACAAGCCAAGGAATATCTGCAAAGCGAACGGATGGGCCAGCAGAGAAGCGAATGTGCGAAGAGATGCTAGACGGAGATCTGGGAATGGTTTCTGAACCAGACTCAACAGTACAGATGGCATTGGTGGGCCCAAATAGGAGAACCATTGCGCCAGCAACTCATTATCGCCTGCAAATGATATTTTAATGAGTTTTTCAACAGCAACTGGGGATTCCAAGACGACACTGAAACTATGAGTTCTTCAGTTTTATAGATTCCGAAAAAGGAGGAGCACATGAGAATGAACGGTTTGATTTAATTTCATATCCTAGCATAAAGTTTTTTTTGCTCAAAGACACAGGTCGCGAACAAGTCCTTAGAATAATTTTCTTCGTCAAAGAGGTAGCAGATCCTTTAGGCACAGGAGTCGTGGCACTTTCGACGCGAAGCGAGCGGCAAGGACCGTAAGGGTTTGCGAAGACCGCAACTAGCGCGTCATTTTTGCTCGTTCGCAGCGTGTGCGGTGTCTGCGTCCTCTCTTACAACGTGCTCTCTCATGTGATCCCTCTTAGGCCGATGTCAGACTTTGCGAATCGCGCGATTCGCTACTAGCGATTCGCGCGATTCGCTAGCGTCCGCGGTCGCGTTGCGGTACCAGCCAATTGAGTGATTCACTGGCCGCGACGCGACCGCAGACGCTAGCGAATCGCGCGATTCGCAAAGTCTGACATCGGCCTTCGCCAGCTGTGCCTCCATCGTACCACGGTCAAACCCTCGGGAATAAGATGACCTTAGTCCCACTGTTTCACATGTTTTTGCTTTTTCCCTTAGTAGCGAGCTTATTCGTGCCGTTCCTTACATTTTCGTGCCAACAAAACACATCACTGATAGCAACTCGTGCCTTCAAGTCCTCGAGTGGCAGACAAACAAATTAGCAAGCCTCACTGACATGGTGATGCTCACTTGAAACGTTCGCTCATGAAGCAATTAACTGACAAATTTGAGCAGCTTCTAGAAATCCTGTGCAAGTGATGGATAATAGCCGTCCATTTAGCCACGATAAAGTCACGAGCAGGTTAACAACGTGTTGCGCAGTTCTCAACGATAGGAGTCGCATTTGGGGCTGACAAAAGTACAAGCCCCAGAAAGGGGGTTGTATTCTCGGATAGTGGAGGAGTGGTCGTCGTTTGAACGGGGTTTTTCGAAATTCTGGGGCAAATTTGATAGGCAAGAGGAGAAATTGGGTGGGCAAGTAAGCGGAGTTGGTTGTGAATATGGTCGAGGTGTGAGGAGGGGAGAGGGTCATAATCAAGGAAGTAATGGTTTGTCAAAGACCCACACTTACGCCGAGACGTCGAGAAACCATAATACTAGTTGAATGTTAAGAAGACGTCATGAAAGTTTGAAATGAATGCCTAATTGGTTTTATTGCCTTCTAAGGGAAATGTCTTCGAAATAAGCTGGTCATTTTCGTGGACTAGACACCTTGGCACGACCCAAATTTGATATAATTCATAACGGAACTGAACAAATTATGCGCTGAATAGAGCAGGAGTCTAAGGAGAGTTATCCGTGCTCCAATCGCACTTTTTCCGCAAAAGAGCCACCATTCACCATCACTAGGAAGCCAGATTTACATCTCAAGAATTCAAAAATACCAACCAAGCTCGAAAATAGTTGCAAATGCGTCAAGATGCCGTACACGGAGTTCAACTGGTCCACTGGATAACGCCGCAGCGAAGGCTTCCATCACACGCGCTATGCCTTGATCACCTGCAGAAGGAAATTTGAGTATTACCAAACCAAAATGCAACAAACATAAAATAAACACTGAATGTATCTTAAACTTGAGAACTTTAATACCTACAATGGTTCACCTATAAAATTTGGAATGCTCCACCCTCACTGTATTTTCTAGTGTAAACCCGACTAACGCTTCACACTCTTTTGCAGCTAACTGTCTACTGTTTGCGGTTTTTCGGCCAACAAGGCCAGACTTTATGTAAGGGCCGTCTATATACTGAACCACCGGCGGTAACCTCGCTGAGTGGACATGGCAATTTACACTGGCTCTCGTTTGAATATTAACGGCTAATGTATCTCCAACTCTCCGATAGGCGTCACATAATGACCTGGAATGGGCTGAACTAACATTCTAGGCAAGTCAGTTGCGCAGACTGCCACCCAACTCGACCTCTACCTCCAATGCACTTATCCATATTCATTAAATTAAAAGGCAAGATGTACCGAGTAATT
>MU869456.1:15168-31594 GCA_036418205.1 Ostertagia ostertagi | reverse complement strand
CTGTAATAACATTCGATGTTTCCCAATGAAGACAAGACGGGAAGCTGATCTTGCGTGTTATTGCAGTTGATTTGCACTGCATGCCTGGAACATTCATAGGTTCCCCTTTTTTCGCTGGCTTACTCAATTGTTGAGCAGAGTACACCGTGAAGAATGATGGTGAACCCCAACCACAAAATTCTGATCCGAAAAGACAAAGCGCGCGTGTGGAGACTGTTCAACGAGCATTGTGCACTATGCACCCCGTTCTTTCCACGTACAGCAGCAACAAGATGGGCCTTTTAGTGTCAACTAGGCTCAATCAACCAAATCTCCTTAATGGTGTGTTGCGCCGAGGTATGGCTTATTCTTCTTCGGCGAATGCCTTATCGACCTCCTCAAATTGTGCCAAGCATGTCTCGAAGCACTTTGACATTTCTCGTGAAAGTTGCAGATGCTCTTCATCCGCTTTCTAGGTGATCTCCCGCAGTTAAGACACTTTTGAACCTTTGATTACGAAGCTTCACCGTTTGTCTAATCAAAAAAACTTCTAGTTATTGTTTTTGAACAGCGGCCAAGCTGGTACAACTGAATGATTGCGACTCGGAGAAGACGAGGCCGACAATTTCGAAGGAAGCCCGGGCTGCTCATAGAAGACGGTCCATTGGAAAAGCTTATGACTAAGTGATATCCTATGGTAGCAAAAGCCAATAAATCAACTCTACAAGACTTGAGCAGGTAATTCTGTACAATTTTTTCTCAAAAAATTGAGATGTTGGGTTGATTAAATTCAACGGACCCGGAATATGACACAGCATTCCATTATGTAGTCCAATGATCGACTCAAAAAGAAGCACCACCTTACTCTGCCCAAAAAAAAACAGTTAGTTGCCTCCAAAGCGAATACCGACAGGCACCAAATCTGGAGATTATGCCTGGGATAAACGCCGGCATTGTGTGGTTGGGTCTACCTCTCTTCCATACATATACCAGCTCCTATAGCACCAATTTCGCGAATCACAATCCCTTGCACCTAACAGAAAACACGAGTTTCTTGGAAATTGTTAGTAAAGGCTAGATTTATCGTTGATTCTCCTGTGTTCGTGTCCAGGTCATTCACTGGCATACGCAAAAGTTGCTTCCTTACCAATGACCGCTACGTTATTTCGATAAAAAAGGATAAAGCATTTGCCGTTGATCAATCCCTTTTTGGGATGCGGCACGCATTCTACTTCCATTTGTACATTCGTAGTGGCGTTTGAATGCGATGTGGCCTATACAATGACTTGCGGGGGCCAGCCGATGTACAAGTCAGTGTTTTTATCCTCCCAGACAAGTCTGGTACCAATTAACCGACCCCGGAGGGATGGAAGGCTTGGTTGGCCCGGGCGACTCACGACCCAGGATTTGATCCCCGGACCGCTCGCGTGGTAAGCGTGCCACTTGTCACTACACCACTTCCGCCCCGTTATTCCGATATCAAGTCTAAATCATGATTTTCACTAAAACCCCACCAATGAAGGGAAATACCCTGATCGCAAATTTGACATTTGTGACTGTACCAATTATTACGATGTAAGTGCAGTTTCAAATGAAATGCATATGCAGTAAACTTGGACTACTCATGGCTTTGTTTAGAGACTCGCGCCGTAATTTCGGTGCAGCATTTGTAGGCAGCAGCAGACGGCAACGTGCAGCCAGTCACTATGCCAAAGAGCCACACTCAGTTCAAAAACAGTTAAGACTTCCCAACCTCATAACTTTGCTGACTGGCTTCAAACCAAGGAGAACCTTTTCTTTCCGTTCAAGAAAAGTTGCTGATCACGTTCCAATGTTTCCATTGTTCCCCAGAATCCGTACACAGAAGTGGGTATAGTCTAATTCTGCCAAAAACAATATCACTGCGTTGGTTAGCTGCAGGCATAAAAAACAGCTTTATGCCCCAAAACTTTCCAGCTTTATTCAAAAGAAACACTTCCAAGTGCCCTCCGGCAGAATACTGCGAAAAATATGCACGCCACGGCTACCAGAAACACCGCCATGCCCTCCTGACCAATACGCTATCGCTAGAAATTTTCAAGATGCCAAACTACGTTTTCGTAAGTAATAGGTGTCTTGCAGCATTATGTGCCATTGTCATAAGCGGCAACCAAAATCGAGGGACACCCTGTTTGTCGCTTAAGGCAGCGCTCAAGGGTTGAACGAATAAATATAGAACGATCACAAACAGGAAGAAATAGAACATGGACTCTCTACAAAGACTACGTCTAATTACTTTCCAAACACCCTAGAAGCAAATAATAAACACGGTTCTGTTTTGCAACCATCAATACCTAAATATCTATTCAGAACAAAAATCACTTCCTCAAGCAGAAAATCGCAAGCAGTAGACCGTCAACGAATTTAACAAAGCTGAAATACAAGATGGAAAGAACCTACATGTTTGTTCCAGTCTTGTAGGGAACGAGACCGCAGTACCGTTGTCATTATTGGCTTCGCACTGATACGTGCCGGCATCGGTTTCGTCGAGCTTCGTGAAAACAAGGGTTCCTGAAAGATCCCTCTGCGCAAAAGTAACAAGAGAAATTAGCATGCAACACAAAGAGGAAATCATGGCTAAAGAATGACGTCAAGAAAGTTTTTTTTTCCTCGAAAAAGCTAGTCTGGTGGCCGCCTCAACGTAAATTGAGAAATGCCGTCATTGAGATCTGCTCAAATGTTTATAACGGAGTCTCCAGCATGCACTCTCACAATCATGTCAAATATAAACAAGGAACTTCTAGAGAAACAACAGAAACAATGCTTCGAACAGACGACGGAATTTTTGTGAAGCAACACTAACCTTCACCAGGTTTCTGCGCGAGTTTCTCCGAGTACATTGCGACGTTGAATGGTTTTCCATCCTTCGTCCATCGATACCTTCAAAAGCGACGTGTTTTGCGTTACAAGTTAGTAAAAGCAGTCCTATCCAAGGCCGTACTTTCGTCTCTTGCAGAAAAAAGTGAATGGGGACAAACAATCCTGAATAAGCTCATCTCTCACATTCTGTAGTGTGCGGGTGTATTGCCACTCTGATGGTAACACCTGATCGTGCAAAAAAAAACTTGCGCTGATTGCCTCACGGTACTTCTTAGGTGTTATGCGGATCATAAGCGCTTTCGCATCATCCATTGACCACCCACTAACGTTACACAAATTGATGAGGCTGTTAATGGTTTTTGTACGAGCTTTTATTTCTGGATCGCCCTATGTGCCGCACGTCATCACATAGAGTCGACTATTCCAGCAGATTGAAACTTTCTATAACTGAGGAGAAAAGCTGCCAGGATGTGCTTCCGGTTGTGGAATATCTGCCTGGGATTGTGACCCAAAACTGCTCATCAACACCACTCTCTAAGAAGCTCATTTGACCTTGCTGTACTGCTCTCCTACCATTTTTTGGTGCGCTTGATAGCAATATAGGCAATGGAGCGTTTATAGTTAACGATCGTACGTGCGACTAGGCGATTTGTCTACAATGAATATACGCACAGATTAGGCGACTAGGCGAGTAGAAGAGTAGGCAATTAAAGGAATCTTGCGCGGAAAAATCATGATTCTATTTCAGCCATAAATCACTGGCTTGAGACTCATTATCCGATAATAGTGAAAAAAGAACTGAAGTATTGCTTTCGTTTTGATTAGTTCGAAAACTCGAAAAGGCTGCTACGCGTTCGAATTGCCCACGGACGTCTTTCACGAATGCTGGCGACGGGGATGCTCAAACTTGGTTCTTGGAGTGCATTCACTAGAAGCTCTTTCTGGCCTTCTGCTTCGTTGCATTCACATCTTACACTTCTACTCCATCCTATTCCATCGATCGATTTGTCTCCACTCTCCGAAATCGCGCGCTTTAACCCGATTCTCTCATTGCGTCGCCTGGTACGTAGCCGGCCAAACGCCGTCTTCTTTCCATGCCTCGCCTGGCTCTGCCTCCTGGTCCTTCGATGGTCCATAACGTGTAGTTTTTGTACGTTTGTTTCTCTTCAGAAACCGAATCTTCATGCGTGAAACTTTGTGTGCTATTTCCAGTGATCACAACTGACATATTCATGTTAGGAAAGAGTGCAAGAATTTTCCGCGCAAGATTCCTTTAAGCGATTAGGCGACCGCTCAATGGGCGGAGCAACAATCAATACGTATCCCTCCCCTACCGCATACTCGACTAGCCTAATTGCACGCACGATCGCACTATGAACTCTCCATAACATATTCCCCAAAATTAAAAATCCCTTTACGTCAAGCGGGATTTTGGTTATCAGAAAAATGAACCTGTGACATGATTGCCCGAACAGCAACGCGTCGAATTATAGCATCTTAATTTTTAATGAAGAGGTCTTTATGGAGAAATTCTAATCAAGGAACACAAACTGAAGACAGAACACAGAATGTTTTAAACTGCTCAATTCTGTCTATAAGTTTTAATGTTATACCTCGTTTTCTCTTTCGTACAAAGGAATGCTCTCAACCTGGTGCACTAAGGTAGATTTAGTTTCGTTTATCGATATGTGTTACTAAGGCCCTACTTATTGGAAAGTGTTAGCGCACCTACGCGTGCATCGAATAAATAAATGAATAAATAAACTAGATTTCGAACGAGAAGACATCTATCCCAACGTCACCCAAATATCGACTATGTATAGCCGCCGAAATAATAAACGAGGTACACGCAAAACAACGTGTGGACCATTGCAAGAAATCATCAAAAGATCACGGCGCATCTTGTGCCCCGCAAAAAAACCCTACTTGTAAATACAAAATTCCAGAAATGCGCGAAACATTGTCGCCTAGGGTGTTGTGAGATTCAATCACAGAAATTGCGCAGAAAGCTTATTGAATGCCTAGATTGTCTTTGCCTTTCTCTTAAAAATGAGCACGGACCTATCACCATAATGTTGGGTAATGTTCAGTGTCATTACCACGTTGACGACCGTGTGGTATGATGTCATACCACACTTTCACATGGAGCAGACTACTTTTCCTTAATTTTTTGGCGTTTGTTCCTGTTCCACAACGGTCCATGTACATTATTGGATCCGAAAAACAGTTTTTTCATTACTGATAATGAAAACGCTGAAGGATTAATGCCTATTGATGGAAACGCTGAAGGATCAATGCCTATTGATGAAGGGACACAGAAAAAAATTTGAAGCAATGCGTGCATAACGGCGGTCGTCAAGGTGTTAAATTTGTCATTAAATTCAGGGATTTCTTGCTCATAAGTATGATATCTGAACACAACTTATTTTCCCGGATAAAGTAGGGTCACATTTTGCTGGCAACTTGTGTGATTGTGCCAGGTAAGCTGTGATGGTAGGAGTTTCAAATCAGGGTTAAAATGGAAATAGGCGAAGAGAGTAGTGTTTGCGGGTTCTCAAAACTGTTACCAAAACATTCTCGAAAGAAGCAAGAAAAAAGGCAATCTTAACCCATTCGTGACAATGTCAGCCACCGGTGGCTGACAAAGATCTCACTCGGGCAATGGCATCCACCGTGGCTGCCGGTTTCAAATGGAATTTGGAAAGTTTTCTTCCATGAAAAGAATCTTCATACCCTCATTCATCTACGCCAGCCCTGGGCAGAGGAAATCTCCTCCACTCAAATTTTATTGAAGAAAAATCTCCTGACTCTACTGCTATTGCGCAATCCCGCGCGGTCGCGAATGGGTTAAAAACTGCCTTTCTTCATTCATGTTTACCTACCCCTCGACTCCAAAAAAAAAAGAGCGCGAAGTTTGAGTGTGTCAAATGGTCTCGTAAATCCCAGAATTAGGCACTACGGAAACAGTCATCGTGGTGAGGGTGGACGTTGAAAAGAAGGCAGCAAGAGAGTCGTATTTGTGAGTTACGCCATTTACTCTAGTGGTATGGGGGTCGAATCGATAATTGCTAGAGGGGTCGCAATATTTTCGAAATTTAACGTCACGGTCGACCTTATTGCTTGTAAGTGCTAGGGCAATATCGAATTCTCCACATCCACAATACGTCAACACTTTTGAGCGAACTAAAATGCAGTTGTGGTATATGCTGCTCGTTATAGGTTGAAGTACAAAAATTAGAGCAATGCAGAGACTTAATATCTTACACTGAAGACCATCCTCTCCGCTGACGACATCGCCCTGATAGCGGATAGCAGAGAAGAACTACAGGGCAAGGTGCAGAAATGGCAGAAAGTCCTGGCAGAAGGTGGGCTCCGGCTGAATGTCAAGAAGACCAAGTTCCTGAGCTCTGAAGAGGGTGCAGAGCCGATCGTGGACGGCCATGGTGAAACCATCGAAAGGACTTCCGATACCTTGGGAGCGATCTGGCAGCCGACGGCAGTGTGGATCAGGCAGTAAAGGCACGGATCAACGCGGCATGGATGAAATGGAGGGAGTCCACTGGAATCCTCTGCGATCGAAGGTGCTCCAGAACGCTCAAAGGGAAGGTGTACCGGACAGTGGTAAGGCCTGCGATGCTATACGGCAGCGAGTGCTGGCCCCTGAACAAGAATCACGAAAGGCAGCTTCACTCCGCTGAGATGAGGATGCTGAGATGGGCCTGCGGCTGGACGCGACTGGACAGGGTCAGAAACGAGGATGTCAGAGCGGTCATGCAGACTGCCCCTGTCCAGCTGAAGGTACGGGAACAGCGTCTGCGATGGTATGGGCATGTGCTAAGGAGGCCACAGGACCACCCGATAAGGAAAGCGATGGACTTCGAAGTGCAAGGCAAGCGACCGCGAGGAGCCCCAAAGAAAGGTGGAAGGACGTGATCAAGAAGGACCTAAGTGAAATCACGGCCACAGCAGAAGATGCCCTAGGACAGAGCGAAGTGGCGACGACTGATAAAGACAGCGGACCCTGCGACTGCGCGGGACTAACGCTAGGGAGAAGATGACAAGAAGAGATTTAATACCTTGATAGAAAGATTGAGGAAGACACAGGCAGAGTTACGAAGAAATTCGGATTGAGAAACAAAATCTGAGAAAAGCAGACACAAACAACATTATTCCTATAGAAGTTTCAATTTTCGAACCTTACAAATTCTTAATATCTAGTCGCACTTTGTGGATACGTGAAGCATTGCGTCGAGCACAGCACGCCGCAAACTTACAAGACCCTTCTCGGAGATTTCCAAGACTCAGGCATGAAAATCGTTGCCACTCAAAAATATAATACTTGAGAGCGAGCATGCGAGCATGGACACTATTTCTTTCGGTGAAGAACTTGGTCATGAGGATGAGGTGAAAATTCCATAGGCAAACTGTTCACCCTTCATTTTTCATGCATCGGCCAGGGTGAAAATCGATTCTGAATACTGACAATCTATCAGCGCTTTTGAAATTTAGAATTTTTACCGAAGAGTGAACCGAATCCCAGCTATGGTATACGTTACCAACATGGACCTTCACTGTATACTTGGAGCCGCCAATTCCCTCGTACTCCGTCTTTAAGTATGCAGGAATCTCTTTTAAAGTCAAGAAGGACGTCTCATTGCGATTTTGAGCTTCTCGAATGGCACGAATAATCGTTATTCCATAATGCTGCACTAACTTCCGAGATTCAGGCCACAAAAATACAGCACTACTATTTCAGTTTGCCATTCCGTCTGGCATGTAGGAATCGTTCACAGAAAAATCTTGCGGAAAAAATCTTTCCCAGCATGAGTACGTCAGATTTGATCTTTAGGGACATGTAAAAAAAATTTCTTCCAAGAACATCCGTTCTGTGGACGGTCGCAGGTAGATCGCGCGAAAACAAGGAAACGCATGAAAAAAAGCCCCCTACGGCAGCCATGTATTAGGCGACGCACTGAAATCGAACCAAAGCGTTCGAATTTGGAGAGCACCGGCAAAACGAGCGGAGAATTGGATGCAGTGGAAGAGTGGAATGATTTTGCTAGAGGTGAAAAGCCTAAAAAGAGGGGGAGGGAAACCACAAAATCTAAAGATTTTTATAAAGCTAACATAAATTCTACTCCGCCTCGCCAGCCCCTTACGTATGTTCCCATGGTGTGGAAAACAGAACCACCACAAGATAAAACTTTAGAAAAAGTTGGACAAGAGTTATTTCGATGGTACCAAATTCTTCAATTACCCCTCAGCAATCGGACTAGGTAAGCAGGCGGATAGATAAGCAGCGTACTAAACATGTAATCAAAAAAAGGACATCTCAAGACGAATACATAACTTCTTTTATGAGAGAATTGACCACAAAGAGTGCGAGGCTTACACAGTGATTCAGCGTTCTTCTTGAGGAACCTCAATTTCTCTACACCGTGAGCCGGCAGCTGTGCCAGGATCGAGAGTAACGAGACAAGAAGAACAGTCTCAACAACACGAAACACTTAAGCAAAAATGTGGATCGCGCATCCAAAAATTAATCATGAATGGTAGTGGCTAAGCCAAGGGTTAACTAGGAAAAAAGTCATCGTAATCAAGACTTTTATGGGTAAACGCTTTGAATAGATGGGAGTATTTTTTCCGGAAGTTTTATGGAAGAAATTGAAAATGACAAAACTTATGAAGAAGAGTCTTCTAAATCAAAGAGCCTTTCAGAGGAAAAGTGCATTCAAGTGGCAGATTAAGGACGAGTCAAAACGCTATGCTTATTAACACGTTGACGACAACGCGCGTTTTGGGTTTTTGCACCGCGTGGGACCACGAGCGATTTTGCAGGCGCCGCCGCCTCACATCAAATCCGTGAATTTTGAGCTTTAAATACGCAAAACTCGGATGCAACAAAATGTTTCGAATGATATTCGATGTGTCAAACTTATCAGAAGGACAACTGTAAAAGTTCGATCGAATTGACGTTTTCTGGCAATGAAAAGGCAAGTTTCAGTTGCTTTTGCTGTAGTGAACCTCAAAATTATTTTTGACGCGGTTGCTCCACTAAAAACATATATCTTGCTATATGTGTAGGTCTGTACTTACTTCTACTACTCTTTTTTATGACCAAGATTGTCAGAATATAAAGGAAAACTAGGAATGAACACAATTGGGAAATTCGTAGGGCTTAGAAAACCTTCGCTAAAAAGGAGCATATTCAACCATTCGATGAACCTCGCCGTGTCTAGTCATATTATGGTGTGGTCTATAGAATAGATGCAAAAAATTAGAAAAGAAGTAGCGCATGCGCGAAAAAATTAATATTTTGTGTGTGCAGCGCATGCGCTGCACACGGTCCCACACGGTGCTCAAGGTGTGATGCGCATGCGCTGCACAATGTCGTCAACGTGTTAAAGCACAGGATGTAGTATTGCTCGAAAACTATCTCTGTTACTGTTCTACCTGCGTTTTAAGAAAGTGATCAGCAAATGCACAGTGGAGGTTGGGTACGGATAGCTCTCATCAACACTTTTTCAATACATAATGGCGGAATACGGAGAGCTCTCGCCAACGCACCAGCACGTCTCCCTATCTTCCCACCTTTTTTCACTACCATCTCCACTTAAATGCAATAGTGGATCTTCTGTTTAGCGAACTGAAAATACCACTACTGTGCAGAAATAATTATGTGCCTTTTTCGTCGAATTCGTCGAAAAACAGTCCGCAGCGGCAAAACTGACCATACATACATTACACTTCCTCTGATCTTGTCGGCACTTTTGATTTTCTCTTCAAAAATCTTCGACCAGCGTTGCTTGCCCCAACTGGCTTTTCTTTTCGCAAGACTTGTGACCACGGCAGATTTCCCCCCACGATTCGGTTTTCCAATTAGTAGTTGAGACTTACTAGACATGGCAGTGTGCTGTGATGAAAGAGTTTAGGATACCGGCATCACACACGCATCGTATACTTTTTATATAAACCAGATTAGTCCCCCGTCAACCGCCGGGACCTTCCTTTCCTGCGCAAGCTTTCTATCCTCCGCTATGGTCCCTTCCTCCTGTGACACCAACACCTCTGGAAGTGACGCGTATGCAACACAATGGTGTTTCATACAGTAGAAGGGACACAATCATGATATGACGGTAGATTTTTCGCTTCCCTTCCTCATCCCCCTTCCTCTCTCCACTGCCCTCCAGCTGCCACTGCAGCACCATGTGGAATGAACGGAAGTGTGCTAAGCAGGTGTTTATATAGCCCTAAGGAGTGTTATCACAACTATCCTGCTACAAAACATTGATATCTCAAATCCTGTAAGCTACCCGATTTGTTAGCGGTTTGTTTATCCCATGAGCTTCCTTCTCACTCACTTCATTTTGCGGACGGACACACATACATACATATACATACCTACCCGACACACCAAGTTAACGTTTATAAAATAGAAGGAGAGGAAATTCGGGAGCATTTCTCGTATCTTCACTTGTTCTGAATTTTTACTCACGTTTTGGGAACATTTATAGAAAGAGAACCTCTAGCATCACAATAGTATAAAATCTTGCTCAATCGCTCTCAGTCAGCTTGAAGACTCATAATAGAGAAGACTGGATAGGAAGTGAAAGCACAAGCATACTAATTTCGAAACTCACCATGGGGTCGGATTACCCTCGGCGATACATCGAATTGTGACTAGAAAAAGATTATCGGGCGCCTTGTTCTGCTCGGTACCATGCTTTTCCACTTTATAGTAAAGTATCGGCCCGTTTGGTTCATGAATAAATCGCGGAGGAGTCGATATGGAAGCCCAATCGACCGTAGCACCTAAAAAATATTCGGTAGTAGAGGCAATTGTTGTGAATATTCTTATGAAGAAGTGTTCAAAAATGTCGAATGTAAAATATTCTGAAATAAACCTAAGTCCTTTTAATTTCAGAACTTTAGCACATCTTCTTTTGGAATACATTTTGTAGTGTCAGAAGAACAAAGAATAATTTCTTGGGAGCGCTGTGCATGCGTACTCCATCCAGAATAAAAACATTTTTGAATGCGTGTGCGGTCTACACAATTTCTGTGGGAAGAGTCGGTATTCAAGTTGGCGTATAGGCTCAAGCAGATCTACGAAACTGAGAGAGGGCATTGTTACCACGCATTGAAAACCTCGATGTCATTTTCGTTACAAGTATTAAAAGAAAGCAATATTTACTCAGTGAGTCGTTATGACTATCTATGAGTATAGTAGAAGAGCTTCGGGATGCTTCAGCAATTTCAATTTCTCAGACTCGTCCCTTCTTAGGTATGTTGGAGCAATCCAGCACAAAACTCGTATAATACCAACAAAGGGGAGGAGGATCAGAGTCACTAGCTGTTCGTAACTTTAGAGAACTACAATATTTGAGTAAAGTGCACACAGAAACGCTTTCGGCGCTCTGCACATCGATGCCCCTTCTTCGGTAAGAGACCATAAGTGCAGTTCTTTACCCGTACGCAGTAGACAAGCTTGGGTTTGAACTTCGATTATATCGTAGAGGCTTACGAGATATAGCATCCCCAATATATCTGCGAGGTTGCAGGCACATTTAGAACAGATTGATGATTATGCTTTATTCAGCTAGATAAGATTGATCCAGTGAATGATCCCTCACCTGTGGATAGCTCGGAGCCAGCGTGCGTCGTCTTTCTTTAAATCGTAATAATCCTTCTATTTTATAAAGCGCTAACTTTGTGTGTCGGTTTGTGTGTCTGTATGTGTGTGTATGTATGTATGTGTGTCCGTCCGCAAAATGAAGTGAGTGAGTGAAGCTCATGGGATAAACAAACCGCCAACAAATCTGGGTAGCTCGCAGGATTTGCGCTATCAATGTTTTGCACAAGCATGATTGTGATAACCCAGAACGGCTATATAAACACGCACTTAGCACACTTTCGGTCATTCCACAAGGTGATGCTGTGGTAGCCGGCGAGCAGAGGAGAACGAGGGGTGAGTAAGGAGGAGGAGAAGGGAAAGCTTACGCAAGGTAGGGAGGTTCCGGCGCTTGCCGGGGACCAATCTGGTGGCCCCAAAATATAAATATCACGGCGTTTACTCGTTTTCCTAAACACAGATAACAATCGAATGTAATCGTGACAGCTGCCCTTCGTATGCTACATGTTATTTAATCGTTAGTTTGATTAACCCTTTGACCGACGGTGGTGGCCGAGGTGGAACTTTCCGCAGTCGGTCGCGACACATTTATTTCGCAATTTTTATTATTTTTTATGTTTTAAAACTACACAAATACATTCATCGAATTCGCGGGAATAATGCGCTAATTAATAATAGTGAAAATTGTTGGAGAGTTAATGATTATTGATGAAAAAATTTAGAACTGAAGTGAAGTGACGCATTCATAACGGCGGTCGTCAAAGGATTAATCACACAAAAGTGTTTATTTATGTGTAAATTGGGAAGTATGCTTTGATTATCACTGAGAAGTGCTGCAAGTGAGGGGAACGGAAGCGGAAAAAACCAGCACGTTTTCTATGCACTTTCAGCCATGACGCATCATACTTATTTCTAGGAATTACTAAATGTAGTGGGACGAAAGATATCAGGGTGAAAGCGAAGAATCGCAGAATTGCAACGGTGCACACTAGCGGTCACGCCATCACTGCTAAGAATTCTCAGACATCTGACATTCAAATTCAACATTGACACACCTGACAACTTTTGCAAGCAAATTCTGCACCGTTACGTTTGATTGTACAGCTCACTGCACCACTCCACAAAATCTCGTCGAATTCTCATAATTTGTCCTTCTCGGATAGAAGAAAAGTCCTCTTCCTTTGGTTTCGTTTGAGATTATTCATTTGTCAAGCGAAGTTTTTCCAAGCAGAAATATTTGCTGGCAGCTAGCACTTTCACAGATCCCAAGAGTGGTGGAGCGATTTCTCTTTTTCCAAGAAAACCTAGTTTCTAGCGGAGAAAGAACAAGCAAAAGTACAAGTCCACTTCTCTGAAAGTGCAACCAGGCTCGTTTCATTCCTTCGTCTTATCTAGTCGATGCGAATCTCTTCATTTATACAATTGTACCCTGAAGACAAGCTAAGAATTAGAAGACCATATCAAAATGATATTATAATCACCCATAAGGAAGATTTCAAAACATTCGTAAACTTTGCGGAGTGGGGTATTAGCGATTTATTACTAGAAATAACATCAGCCGAAGAGAAAGAAACTGCATACATTGTGAACATCCTCTTTTTCAGTATAATTTTTTCCCGATGGGGCTCTATGTTCAACAAAATGAGCAGCAATTCATGCATTGCCATGGTAATATTTTTCCATATCCTATCACATATTAGGCTGTCAGATAAGATCTTGCACTTTTTGTTTTCCCCTTGCTACTACTAAAATGCTCTATATTGAATTAGTCAGCATTATCCCTACGCTATAGGTAGATTCATGGCAATATACGGTACATTAACTTTTCCATATTTCACACCAAAATATTGAAGATGGCAACTGGAGCCGACAGAAACGAACGTCCGCGACCCCTTCTACTTTAACAACCAAGGCGCAAGCTGCAGCTGAGGTGGGCTGAAGTATTAACGCCGTACACGGAAAATACATTACTGATTCAAGGACTGCTCAACAGGTCTTTCCAGCTAAAAACAATTTGACTTCACATGTACGAGATAAACGGTGTTTGAATGATCAGTTGAATTCATTCAATGGAGACTCATCTGCACCGCTGCCTTCAGTAATCGCTAACACTCCGATTTTGACAACACTAGCTTTATGGTAACAGTTCTTCATCTGCAATACAGAAAGAATATGAGCGTGCGCGTTTCAGCACAATATCTCTCAACCGTATCACCAAAAATGGTAGAGATGGAATGGAAAGTTCTTCCTAATCCATCTCTCTTCCACAAGAACCCTCAGACTACATCTTTCCTGTGGTTGTCTGACGCCCTTTGAGGCGTTTCTACAATGACAATAAGTTGGGGAAATGGCCTGATTGCAGCGCACAGAGCAAGCATGAAAGATGCGAGGCCCCAGGGCAGGAGCCTATCCGCTTGCATAGATGCCAGATCCGCAACGGCTTAAAAATCGTGCGCGCTGTCGTTTGTTCCCCTTGCCTGAACCCTATTCCATCTCCTTCCTCGTCCATAACGGACATTTCCTTCTACGGAAACTTGTAGAATGCTCTGAGTTGCTTGCAAAACTGCACGTGGGAGCTTATGAAAAGCGTTTCCGGCAGCTTCTCTTGCTTTTTCACTTGTGGGCCAATAAAAATGTACACTTTAACATTTGAAACACAGCATCCGCACTTTGCCGTTCTGAAATGTACCTTTGGCGTGGTTAATTCAAACCGTTTCTGCTAAGGAACCAGAAATGTCGTATTCATTCCCACCCAAAATGCATACCTTTTCATAGGGGATACATCTCTAAAAAAAGATCGACTCTCCGTATACAAAAACGATGGAGGCTAGGCTCTTTAACCACACATAAGGAGAAGGCACATTAGCGAATTGATAAGTTTGCGTCTTTATTAACCCTTTGACGACCGCCGTTATGAATGCGTCACTTCACTTCTTTCTAAATTTTTTCATCAATAATCATTAACTCTCCAACAATTTCACTATTAGTAATTAGCGCATTATTCCGCGAATTCGATAATGTATTTGTGTAGTTTTGAAACATAAAAAATGCCAAAATAAACCCCTAAAAACGTGTCGCCACCGAGCGAAAGTGTGGCCCACCGGCGGGCCACACGGTCGTCAAAGGGTTAATTTTGTTTATCTTGAAAGCACGTTTATTAATTCGATTTAATATAAATGCCGTCTCTGGAAGACATAAAATTTACAAAAATAAGAGTAGCAATGTTTTTGACTTGTTTTTGTTTGTTAACTGCTGTTTTTGGCCGCAGTTCGCCTTGCGAATGTTTCACAAGAATGCTGGGTTGTGAACAAAACTTTCGCCCCAGGCGGGACTAGAACCCGCACCTCTCGCTTAGTCCCGCCTGGGGCGAAAGTTTTGTTCACAACCCAGCATTCTTGTGAAACATAAAAGTATGAAGTTTTACCTCAGAACGAGACATAGATACTCAACGAATTATAGCAATTGTACGCAGGCAAGCTCGGACACCCAGAGTCAGAATTTTTGTGTATTCTCAAGATTACGCCTCCTTCACAGCGAGTCGCGGAGGCGCACTTAGAGGGATTCGTGGAGCGGAGAATTCAAAGGCCTTCAGTCCGATCTCGCATTTTTTCGCTGGTGATTTTTTTCCATATGTAGCTTGGGAGGTGATAAAATTACTGTTGTTCCGAGTCTGCACGGTTGTAAGTCACTTCTTGTTCGCGAAAGCCTGCCGTGATCGTGTGAGCTGGACTCATCGTCAGCTCCTCAAGATTTGCGTAAAACATTCGCGTGAACACTCACGCATTTTGGCTAGTCATAATTCAAAAAAATCCAAGAGATAAAATTGATACAGCTAAAGAGTAGTCATTACCACACCCTTAAGTGTCCCCTTCCGAATGCATACACAAGTACCTCTGGAGACTCAAAAACTGCAAAGGTGGTGGAAGTAAATAAGTGCGATATTTATTTTTACGGAACGACAGAGAAAAAAAAAACATTCTCTGTCACATTGCTTGAAGCACTTTGCCAATACAACTATGACAGGCAATAAGTAGAGCGAGATGAGAACAAGCGAGCGCCCCGCACTCAATCGTTCCTCAGAAATCGCTTCTTTTATGTTACTCGATTCATTAAGAGGTTACTGAAATGCTGGTTTTGGAGTTCACTTAATCTTGATTAAAAAAAAGTGCTGATCTTCATTCGATAGGCCCAAAATTAGTAACTATCCAGAATTGATTTTTCTTCCACCATATTTTCCTAACAGTGCGCTAGAACTGTACATTAATATTTGATTTCGGCAAATAAACAGGAATACCAGCTCCGTCAGCAACCATGATAGCGTTCAATTGTATATTTCAATTTTATGGTGCGTCATAACACAGGAATGCAGTCCAACTTAGTGGTTTAAATTTCTTGCTAGTTTCAAAGACGGATGACTCAACTCTTTCCTTTCTGTGCCCCTCACAGCACGAGCCTTTGGCCCACTTTTGAGCCAAACCATACTTCGACGCCATTGCATAAAGGGAATAGCTCTGGTTTGTCGAAAAAAGCATTTATTAAAGTCGTTGCATTTTCGCATTCCAGTCTCAGACTAACTAACGCTCCAAGGGGACGCTTTCTTTCTCTTCTTTCTGCACCTACTCAATCTCCAACAATTTGGGCCTAAATTTTGTCCATGAGGTGGAATTATACAGTCACTCCATAAACCCAAAAAATGTTGATATTTTTTCTCGACGTCAACTAACCTCACACTTCCCGTCACTATGTGATAAAAACACTACAACACGATAAACACTTCGTAAAGTACAAACACTTCGTAGAGTACCTGATCACTTCAGTTCATCTACCTTTGTTGGCCAAAAATTCAAACGCTACCACTTTACTTGTTCCAGGAACCCCTTTCACACCATTACCCACCACTTCCCATGGCACGTATCGCGAAATGAGAATTCGTGTGGCGCGGTACCCATCACTCTT
>MU869455.1:35543-46401 GCA_036418205.1 Ostertagia ostertagi | reverse complement strand
CATACAGACATACAAACTGACACACAAAGTTAGCGCTTTATAAAATAGAAGGATATTTGGGGAATAAATATTGGGAAGGGGAGAACAATCTGCAACTTATTGACCAGATCAATGCAGCTGGAATTCCAGTGTCCTTAATTGTTTTGGCGGATCCTTCTAGGCAATGTGAGTCCTTGTTTTTCATGCGTTATCTTATTTTTTTCATCTAATCGCAACCTCCACCGACCAGCGGTCAATTTTCTACGAACGCACTTATAGTGAACTTTCGTGAGATATCGAAGATCATGTCCCCTTCGTCTATTGCTTTTTCTCGTCATTGTGTGGAGCACAGCTTCTGATGAGCAGAAGAAAACACGACTTACTAGTTCGAAAATTGACAACTTTGATGTAATTCAAAAACTAACGAGGAGGGGTTTCAGAATATGTAGCGTTTTTTTTTTCAAAATGGTTTTCTGCATGTTGTAGAGGTTCATGTGAGGGAGACAGAACCATCTTACTGAACGTGTCCAGGAATGGTTCGATCCTCCGTGATGGCAAGTTTTTGCAATTTATGTTGGTGCCTTCAAATTGCCGCAAAACACGACAAGTGACATCTATTCTCGACGATGGCGCCATTTGGCGGCAATCTGGGGGCGCCAAACTATATTGCAAAAATTAGTCATCACCGGGGATCGAACTCTGGACCATTTCTTCACCACTGTTTTGACATTCCTGGAGGCGTTCAGGAAAATGGATCATGGTTCTGTGTTCCTCGCATGAGCCCTCTACAACATGCAGAAAACCATTTCGAAAAAGCGCTCCATGTCCTGAAAGACCTCCTTTGTAAGCACAGAGTAACGAACTTCAGCATGTATGTAAGAGCATGAGCTAAATGTTGCGCTGCTGATTCCCTCCGGGATTGGCTAATTGGCACCAGACCCGTCTAGGAATCTCGAATACCTAAATTTGTACGTCGGTCGACCCAGCGAATGTTCTTGTGAGAAATTGCTTTCAAAGGGCCACTGCGACTCTGAATGGAATTAGAATGGTCGGGGAATGCATAGCGCGTCGTAATAAGGGAATCTTCCATACCTTAAGCTTTATGAGCTCATTCGAAAGCCCGCTGGTCCCCTTTATCTGATTTTTGCGTGTCTCTGGACTTATGCACGACGTAGCGATTTTTCAGATCAAACTCATTTTACGAGCAAATTGAGTACACGCGACATAATCACAGCATACGGACGAGTGCTAATTATATTGCTCTCTTGCCGACTAGCAATTCCCAAAGGTGCTGAATAGTGCTTCTTCTGTCTCGTAAAATTCTTGAGCTTTTAGAAGTTATTCTGAAGCGTTGTACACAACTTCGTTGTCACCGTGTAATATTTATTGACTGCTCTAGAAAAAAGCTTATATGTTCCTGCCGCGACGGTTCCTTCTCCGACCTTCGTAATAATATGAAAATGAGAGACACCAGTTTATACAGAGTCTATCTCGAATTCGGCCCACTGGGTTATTAACAGCGATTTTGTCGTCACCCCTACATCACTGAGGAGCCTCAAAGGGGTTGACGGCAGACAGTGGTTCGTCTGAGGTAGAGGCAAAACGAACCACTTCTTGTTTGACCTATTTCCTTTTCACTACATCTTCTTTCTTTCTTATAGAGTACTAGAAGAAGGTCTAAAGCCGCTGAATGACGGTAATGAGCAAAGATGGACCAGTTGGGATTGTATTTTGGACGTCACGAATGATAATTGATTCCCATGATGCGAATTAGGCTAACCGAATTGGAATCTGTAAATGTCAGGTGAGAAAGTTTGTGTTTGTAGAGTGTGTGAAGTCGGATGGCTCTTCAGGAACGATTATGGGTAGGGACCAACGGATACTGAAACGGTTCCGGACTTGGAAGTAAAGATCGAATGCTTTGTCATCTGGGGAAAGATTGAATAGCAATTAGCGCTCTCTCTGCCATTATTTCGTTAGAAGGAAACCCGTGGAGTTTGAATGCCCTTAATCGCAGAGCCACTTGAACTTAAACCAAAGTTTAAATTGCTTTTCGCGATTCCATAACACATGTTTTTTTGGCTTTTTCTCATTTGTGCTATTTTGTATTTTGTAATGAACCATGCGCAAAATTGTGGGCAGTTAACATGCGCACTAACAAAGGAGCTCATTCAGGGTGTGCCTAGCTTTTTCAAAATGGTTTTTCGCATGACATTGGGCATGAACGGCCCCTCAATACCAGAAAGGAACCGATGTGGTATCAGTTGATCCTCGTAGTGGTACAATTTTTGCGAAGTTGATGTTTTCGAAGGTCGCGCAATAATGAAGGTGTAGACAGGATAATCAGCCCACCAATCCGATTAGAACCGATAATGACGTCAGTAACCCATACAAACAGACTTTGATTGAAAACCTGGTGAGGAAGGTGTGACTAGTAGGTAGTGAAAAGCTCGAAGGAATGACAACAGCTCGTCGAGAATTTCTTTAACGCTCTTCCACGCGGATGCTCATGGTTTCGTACCGAGAGCTAACTGTCGCTGCGAGCCTGGATTTACTCTTAGACACTACTTTGCACAGAAGAGACGATTAGGGCGAGGGATTCCTCCACGTTTATTTTCACCTGTAGGGGACCTAATTTGTCGGTATTTCAGAGGGCCGTCTAGAAAATTTAACATGGTTCTGTGGTGTCGACAGGCTGCTCTATATCATGCAAAAGACCGTTTCGAAAAAGCTTGGCACACCCCGAACGACCTCCTTTGAAAGTTCGCAGCTTTCATTGTATTTGGAGGCAGAGGCGACGATCATGGAGAGAATTTTGTTTCCCTAATGATGATTCGCTCTAGCAAGAAATAAATAAATATTTCAATAGCCAGATGAGGGAGATCAGATACATTATTCTATTTTATTTATTCGATCAGGTTCTTGATTATGGCACTGTTGAATGCTGGATTTCTGTGCTCTTTAGTTCTGCTTCGATAGCAGTGGCCAGCAACACATTGGTGAGTTATCGAAGAGGTGCAATATTTCTTGAAGTCGTTCCATACTAAAGGAATCTTCCACGGGAAAAGCTCCGCCCTCATTACCATAGACGTAATAACTTCGTACGGAAGAAGAGTGATGTTGTAATGTGTTGTGTGGTGATCTGATTAGGATTAGTGTTATCGAAACTAAAACGTGTATGTGGCCGTTCTTTTTTGCGTGTGCTCTGAGGCTATTGAATAGGACGGTATCTGTTTTTTCTGAATTGTATGGCCTGGCGGAACTTTCTTCCGTGCGAAGCTTTTTGATGCGATAGTTATAAGTCATAACTTTCGAAACGTTCAGAATAGCGAATTCGTTCTCAACTCATTAACTCCAACGCGATGCCTCCTTTACAAACCGTAAAGCTGTGACCTTATTAATGGTTCAGTTCAGACTAGGTTTGTTCTAAACTTTGGTAATGACAAAATTATATTGGGAATCGGGTATCGGCAGTTTGAAGGAGGTTTCGAGAGACAGTTGCATTTCAAGACTTGATAGCTTCTGAGATAATTATTTGAGGAAGGAGCTGGATTTCGAGATGTGGGTGAATGGGCGATCATGTTTTTAAGTACTTTCATCTGCGAAATACCATCCCTACTATATATAATGCGCTATGTCTGTCTGTCCGTCTGTCACGAAATTCGGTATCAAGCGAACAACAACCTACAGGGTCCAGGTCAAGTTTGGGATGGGTATACCATATCCCTAGAAGTAAAAAACACACATCAGCCAAGCGGAGCCCCGCCCACAGTGGGCGTGGCGTGCATCGGTTGATTCCAAATACAGTCAAAAACAGCCTCGAGACTGGAACAAAAAGTGGTTATAAATGTGCGTCGGTAAGCCAGATTGCATTGGGGAGACCCACCCTCGGTGGGCGGGGCGTTCTCTGGAAAAGCGGTGCTCAATAAAAATATCAATAACTAGGTTAGGAGGAAGCCTACAGAGCAGAAAAGAAATTAGTGCAGGGCAGCGATGTCTAAGGTATTTCCAGCACACATGATGTGAACGGAGGTCCGCCCACAATGGGCGGAGCGTGTCCTGAAGTAGACGACGTTTTCTACAAGAGCTCATAAATCGGCTCTGAGATGACTTGGAAACCTGAAAACAGTGGATACAGGTTAGGAGAAGAGGAGAAGCTAAATGTCAAGGCTGGGCGTAGCTTACACCAAAGTGGGCGGAGTTTGCAACCAGCCTCATAACTCGGTTCCTATGAGTCCCGGGGTGTGGGGAAAAGCGTATAAGTGTTGGCAGAGGGAAGGGGGTCAAGTGCTGTGGGCAGGTGGAGCATGCATTAAAGTGGGCGGAGTTTGCCACGGTACTTCATAACTCGGATCCAATAAGTTCCGGAGATGGGAAAATAGTAGAATGAGGTTGGGGAAGAGATGATAGTCATTTGGTATCGGTGAGCGAGGCATGTAACGAAGTGGGCGGGGTTTACCACAACGATACGTTGCTCGATTTCGTCCCCTACAAGACCTCATAATTCGGCTCCGAGATGACTTAGAGACCTGAAAAAAATACGCCAGAGGTGAAAGTAGGAGTAGAGGTTGAATGTGAAACGCTGGGCGTGGCACACCCGGATGTGGGCGGAGTTTGCGGCGTAAGTAAGATGTACCGAGCAGAAAGCTAAAATCAAGACAAAAATACTGATGGGCCCGATTTTACCGCTGCAGCCCCGTCTCATGCACGCGAATGCGTGCGCAGCCAAACTGGTTATATAATAAGAAGCCAAAATCCATCCGGAGTGTGCGCAAGCGACATGCTTCATTTCATAGGTGAAGGCACCATACGAAACCATGGGTCCCTTGTTCAGGAACATTATGTGATCCGCAAACATCGATGGCGATTTTTTGCATGGTCCTTTCGGAAGGTTGAAGCATAAATCCAATATAGGGTTGAGTGGGGTGCTGGCCTACAACGCGCAAGATCACTGCTTGGGCACAATCATTGCGTACTTCGAACAAAATGATGAGGTAGATCGGATCAGGCTCAATGCTTGCGCACTTGAAGTTGCGAGCAGTTTTGGGATCGCTCAGAGTTTGCCGGCGAGTGTTCGGGCAGGAGCGTCATATTGGAAAATGATAAGCCGCAATTATTCGGCTTTTCGAGTGGATGTTGAAGTGAACGACAAAATTTGCTGCTCGTTTCCTGAATAAATTGATCAACCATCAGAGAGAGTGTATGAAGTTGCGTGCATGAAAAATGAGATTGCAAAAAAAATCCTTCTCGAAACAGCCCTTTGAGCAAGTGAAATCTCGCTGCCCCTTATGGATGTGGAGTCAAGGGACGCATGCGAAGTTTGTGGGGGACGGCCACGTGTCGGTGGCGTGTTCAAGGCAAACCCCGGGATTAGCCCGACTAGTAGGAGGGATACCGCGAGGGAAATTGTAAGGTCCGTACCTACCTAGATCACTCCAGCTTCGTCGCAAAAATTGCGCGGTTAGGGCGCTAATCCTTACGGGCCTGCAACCATCGACCCGTTCCAACGCTTCCCACCCACCGCGAGAGGTGGTGAGATCAGCGTGCATTGATGTAGAGATCAGCGTGCTCTCTCAAACGACGTGCTCTCTCGCGTATTTTGTCTTCTTTGACCGCCCTGTCTCGCCATCGTACCACATCCGACCCTATTGAAGGTTAAGGCCTTAATTTCAGCGTTCCCAAAGATTTCTCTTGCTTTCCTTTCCACTTTCAGGTCGTTCCGCAGCTAAGCTGTCATTACAGAGCGTATAGCACAGTTCGATCTCCGAGTAAGCCTATAATGGAATTGAATTTGAAGGCAGGTTCTGCGATGAAAAGTCAGCTCATTTGAAATGTAGGTAAAGGTGGTAAGCGGGGTAGGAATGACGAAAAAGCCATGAGAAATGGCCCACCGAGAAATCTTCACTCTTAGAGGGCCCACATAAGCGGCCGCGAGGAGCCCAAAAGAAGAGGTGGAGAGACGTCATCAAGAAGGACCTAAGTGAAGTCACGGCCACAGCAGATGCCCTGGACAGAGCAAGTGGCGACAAAGACAGCGGACCCTGCGACTGCGCGGGACTAACGCTAGGAGAAGAAGAAGAAGAAGAAGGACAGGGCCCGTATGTTCTTCAACTCAACCCTTCTTCTGCCTCCGACCACTTCGCAGAATGTTCCTTTAAGATTTCAGACTCGGAGAGGAAAGAAAAGGGGTTGATGGGTCAGGCTGCACTAGAAGGCTTGAATGTTACTCATAATTAAGAAGATCAAAAGCCTCCCCAAAGATGATGCTCGTAGAACTGGGTGGAAGAGATACCAACCGACATTTTTGACAGTTGTGCGGCTAGAATTTCACTAAGTAAAGTGCTTAAAGGCATGCCCCAGGATCGCACTGGTGTGGCTCTTGCACACGAATGTGAATGTATCGGTGCCAAGTGGGCCGGCAGTGAAGAAAAAAGGAAAAGAATCCGTCGAAAACGCTCAGGTTGAGGGCTCACTCACCTTCCTAATTGGCTGTGCTAAAGGAACGAGAGACTAAGCGCGAAGAGGAGAGTATGGGGCGAGAGAGCGCATCAGATGAGAGAGCACCAGACAACGGCCTGATAAGAGAGCTCGTTCGCTGCAGCTCGAGCAGCTTACTTTGCAAGCCCAAAGCGTTCTTGTCGGTCGAATTCCGTGCACGTGAACGCCACATTTGTGATTGTCCCCTAGGGTTCTATACTTCTGACCGAAGAGAAGAGTTCACACGACCTCTGCCTGGGTTGTGCCTTTAATTTTGATGATAACCGAAAAAAGCGCAAACTTTTTGCTCTTTTCATTCCTCATCGCGGAGTATGGCTCCCAGGAGAACAGCTGAGGTAGCACCATGCTGTTTTTGTACACACTTGTCTGAAAGCGACTTCTTTGCGTCTCGCCCTCCTGTAATCCTTCATGAAATAAGCCACAGTTGAAGCTGCATATACGCAGCCTATTGTGAACTCCCTTGGCTTTATTCCTCCAAGCGTTGTTTTCAAGTATTATATAAGCGAGGCTACGTGGCGCGACCCCAGGTGGCGGATAGGGGGTAAATCGCGGACCAAAAGCCACCATGTACTTGCCCTGAGACGCAGGTGGATTCAGGGGATGGACTCCCTGTCTCTGTAGTGCTGTGTCGATTCATACAAGTATAATCAACATAGTAAAATTATAATTCATGTTTGAGAGATTTGTTCTCTACGTCCCACTCTCGGGCACTCTTCGAAAAGCCACAACCACCAGAGGGTAAATATGCCCTGTTAACAAATGGTCTAGTTCCAAAATGTGGAAAAAATTGAAAGACCTACTTCCCTAATTTCAGAATTTCCAAATTTTGAAGCACGATCTTCATTTTTTTTCCAGATGAGTCATCTGATGTGACACATGAGCAACTCAGAGAAACGTTCCGGTACACCGAAATCATCAATGGCACCCTGGAAATTGTGAACACCTCATACAAAAATATCAGCTTCTTCGAGACTCTATATTTTCTAATAACGAAGGCAGAAAGTGAGTTCATAACTGTGAGTGTGTTGGGCGAAATTCAAGGCAAGACACCAGCATGTGCTGTATAAGCACGGCTCAGGTCGAGTAAGGTACAGGACGAACTCAGAGCAATGAGAAAGCTTCTCGCAAAAGTGGTGGCGCTTTCTAGCTTCAACAATCAGCAATTGGGAAGTGTTGCGATAGGGTTTTCTGGGGTTTCTTCCAGTCGTGCTATTTTTTGTAGTAAGCTGAAATTTCTAAAGCATCCTGTTTGGCGTTGAGACCTTAGTGACTGAGCAAATCACACATGGATTGTTCATGTTACACACCTTGGCCCAGCACACTCACGCGATAGCGCTATTATCTAACAGCGATATTTATCAGGGCACCTGAAATTTTTGGTATGAGCGTCGAACAGTTCGTGCAATCCCCGCCCATAATGTAACCTCTTCTAACTCGTGAATTTTTCTCATTTGCTTATATCTATTCGTCTCTACGGCACTTGTAGCATTTTTTATCCCTGTGTGAGTATCGAATTTTATCTCCACACTCCTCACCCACCACTTGCATTTGACCCCTCGTGCGCAGCCTATATCCACGTTTTCCACAATAACTGGACTGCTTTAAACCGAGGTAGAACTCTGCGGCTTTCCACCAATAACGCGTGACCTCTACTTCTTTACTTGTCAGATTCCACTTCTTTCCCGTAACGCCGCCTAATACTACGATTTCAAGGCAAACCCACCAATAATATTTCACCAATCCTCCTCCCCTAACCTTAATCCACCTCGTTTTCGGTTTCTAGGGCTTATTCACACTCATTTATAAGGGCTCGTAAAAACCCCACTTAGTCAAGAACGCGCTCTGCCCACTGTGAGGGGATTTTTGCTCAATTCAGGTATGCTGAGGACACCTTAGGTACTGCTCACATATACCAATTTTCTGTAGGCTTCCTCCTGAGTGATCGTGAGTTACGAGTTCTTTATCAGGCACTATTCATCAAGGAAACGCTCCGCTTACCGCCACTAATTCGGGTAGCAATTTCGTGCACACCTTCGATCATGTGTTCTCAGCCTTCGTTCTGTCCTATAATTGAATCGAATCTTTGTCGTTGGAGCCGCCTATTCGGCGCGTGCTCGTCCAATAAAGACGGTGTCCGCCCGGTGATACGGGTATTGAACTTCTTAACCCATCACAGAGTTGACCCGGGCCCTGCAAGTGTTTTTTGGCTACTGGTATTGAATTTCATGATAGACAGACGAACGGACGCACACCAACTTTGCCCATTACAACATAAAGTACACTGGTGTGCACAACTCAGGGATGAGGTGGATAGGATAACATAACAATATTTAAAACTTGATAGACTTTGATGAAATTGTGGGAACATGATGACAAAGATTTTCGGTAGTGCACAGTACACTTGACCTCATACATATATCGCGCGGTCCGCTTCAATCTGGTGTCGAATGGACCTTGCCACGCGACACGAGGGTGTTCATGAAACAGGATATGGGAGAGTGCATTCATTAGTGAGAAATAACTTGGGGCTGTAGTGATGTTTTTCGTTACAGCAAGCATTACAGGTGACACCAGGGTAACTTCACTCGAATAGAAGGTCAGGGTGAAAGTGGAAGAAGGGAGGTGTGTTGCGAGTGTAGTACAGGAGCTTGATATCGTTTACAAAATTGTCTTACATGCATGGAGAGTGACATAAACTGCCGCCGCTGCTGCCCAAAGAAGAGCGGGCGGTGGACCACGACCAGCAGCAGCAGTTGATCGCTACGTTTTGTAAGAGGCAAGAATGCCATGAGTCCACTTCAGTGCAAACTGCAACTGCTGCCAGCGACTGAAGTTTCAGGATTGTAAGGCACAAAATCACAGCCTTAGCAATGGCACGAGGACCACATAGGAGTAGTCTCCTCACCGAGTAGCAGTACCCAGCATTATGCTGATATTCGCAAATAAGCGAGAACATATGCAAGGTGCCGAGACGTAGAGTATGGACCAGCACTTAGAAAGATCTGAAAAAAATTCTTTGAGTTACTTTGTTGTATCCGGTTTCACGTTTACTGTGAGCGCTTTCAGAAGTTCAGGTTTCAGGTTATGAGCTGCTCATATCAAACAATAAGGAGATGGAGTCGATGGCCGGTGCACAAATGCCATTCTTTTTCAATGTTGCTATTTTTGACAATCCATTACTAGTATTGGACTGTGTACACATTCTAGAGTACTACTCTTGGAAGAGAAGAATTCGTGGAAACCGAGAAAACTGCGGTAATCTGAACTAATTTTTTTTGCAAGTGGCACACATATGAGGAATTTTGATAAGCACTTCAATATATAAACCACAACGTTTTTGTGTCGGTTCGTTTGTGTGTATGTATGTATGTTTGTCCGTCTGTCCGTCCGCAAAATGAAGTGAGTGATAGGAAGCTCATGGGATAAACAAACCGCTAACAAATCGGGTAGCTTACAGGATTTGAGATATCAATGTTTTGTAGCAGGATAGTTGTGATAACACTCTCAGGGCTATATAAACACCTGCTTAGCACACTTCCGTTCATTCCACAAGGTGCTGCATTGCAGTGGCAGGTGGAAGAGCAGTGGAGGGAAGAAGCAGAGCAGGAGGAGCGCTGACCTTACACACAGAGTCCAGAGGAGAGGTGCGGCGTTTGCCTCGGGACCAATCTGATATCACATAACTTGAGAGAGACATGATACCTCGTATTCTCCGCACTCAGCGCAACCACCTACGTCTCCATCTTTCGCGTCGACTATCCGTTAGGCGCCACGTATTCATAGTCTAGGAGCCTATGCACAAGTGGTGGAGATACAGAAACTTGGTGGAGTGTTTTTCGCTGGATGGTGGTACACATTAGACCGCGGGTTCATCACGTGCTGCGCCACAGGCTTGACAAGCTGAAATGGAAAGAGGTTCTAAAATTTGATAGTTGAGCATAGTATTAGGTCGTGAAGAAAGTTCTTGCGCTTTTGGACCTTGATTTTCAAATGCCTGTATCTCGGCTCATTCGAAACCTTTTTGATTGGAGTAAAGACTGTTAGAATCCACAAACCTCTGCCAATAATAGCTGCGTTGAATCAGCCCGGTAGTGCAGAATACTGGAGCTCTAGAGACGATGAACCCGGCGGAGGTCGTTTCCGCATCATGTTGGTTTTTGAAGCATAACTCTTTGGAGAAGCTATCCAGGTAGTCGAGAAAGTGACAAATTATAGGCAAAAGGTCTACCGAGTAGGATGTTCGCAGGACTAATTCGTAGCCAATCTTGTCCAACTTCTGCAGGGTTGGTTGTGGAATGTGCGTCCGAGCTACCTGTCAGGGACGAGCCGGTTCCTTTATAATGAGGAATTTCGAGCATATGTGCCAGAGTTCTAGGAGTAG